>CM074192.1:14177708-14368620 GCA_037179385.1 Holothuria scabra | reverse complement strand
AATGAATAGTTACCATAGAAAAAAAAAAGCTTTTTCGCATCGACGACTTTTGAATATTCATTCCAGAGCGCTTTTTACTAAAAGCAAGGATCGCTCTCGAAAGATATATGATCAGAAGCCCCGGCTACATTAGTAGCCGGGGCTTCTGATCATATTGAGGCCTTTCGAATCAAATGCTAATTACAGTAAAAATGGAATAGTATTTATCTTAAAATGGGAAGTTATTTAATTCAAAATCATTTATAATAGTCAGCAAAATCACTTTGTTGGGGGGGGGGGGGGTAACGTTGACCGACCTTATCATGTTAGTTACATATGAAAACGTCCATATTAACATGATTTAAAAGTTTACAGCAGGTCATAATTAGGAAAAGAAAGCCTCGTGAAGAAAACAAGAAGCAAAAAGCCAGTCGGAATGGAAAGAAATCGATAAAATATAGGAGAAATAAAAAAAGAAAAAAGAAAAATCCCTGTAAAAAATCGACTGTTCTATATTTGGAAACACTGGACACGTACAGAATTAACACCAGTTTGAAAAGATAACTGCATGGTTTTATCATGAACATTTTTACACTACTTACAAATTGTTAAATGACCTAAGCAAATCACTAGAAACCTGAACATTACAGCAAAACACTCAGCCACGGTTCATTCCTTTTTGAGGCGGGAGTGGGGGTGGCCTTTTGGAGTTTTGATTGAAGACGTAAGTGAGGACTTAAGTTTGTTCCTTTAGTGGTTTGTAACTTCCTTAGGAGGCAGTTTCAAAGTTGGTTTCCCTGAACGGCTCTTTGCCAGAGAATCGAGAGGACTTTAGAAAAAAGTATAAATTTGGTCGATTCGACCTACCGACTGACTTACTGCGGTGTTGGAAATCAGTTGAAATATATGTTTAATTTGTACCCTAAGTATGCAGCTGCAAGGCATATACAAGTGAAAGTTCCGGGGCCTGAAAGGGATTCAGAGCAACTGAAACGCACGCCCCCTTTCTTCCGCACCCTAAACTATTGGTACCGCATACTGTCCGAAACATGCCCGAATAATGTTGCAATGCTTGAATGTCCCCCATTTTTCGCCAGTCATGAAATGTTGGTTTGTTATATTAATAATATCAAATGGAGCGCAAAAGCGAAGCAGGAATCCGTAGCTCTGTTAGCTAGAACTTTTCCTTTTCTTCTTGAGACATAATCAGTATGTCCGGTACTGTAAAGGTAGCGGGCCACTAACTTAAAATCCCATTGACTTACACACTAAATTTGGCTACTTCCGTGCCCCGGCCTAGCT
Organism: Holothuria scabra; assembly: GCA_037179385.1. NCBI lineage: Eukaryota > Metazoa > Echinodermata > Holothuroidea > Aspidochirotida > Holothuriidae > Holothuria > Holothuria scabra. Next base: position 14,367,339 of record CM074192.1, on the reverse strand, counting down.
CCCAGTAAAACTAAGTTTTCAACCAGGACATGCCACCCCTCTGATCGAAGCTCACAATCACGGCTTTCATGGCACCTTCAAATTTCCATACCCATGACCATTGAAATTGTGATCTAGAGAGCCTTGAATGATAGGGACGTGTTTCCCGCCATAATAGCTATACTCAAAAACGGTATTTCACAGAGCGGAGTAATACCATAAAAAAAAAAAAAAAATGGCACTTAAATTGGTCAGATTGCCTTGAATTTTGCACAATCTGTATTTCAACTCATTGTCTACAAAATCCAAATGCAAAAATGATCATATTTTGTAAGTAACACAGTCAGAAACAACATCCCATAAAATTTTTATGGCGCTTTGTCTGTCAGTAAACATTTTCCCAGGCACGAGTATTGGAGTTAGTGGTCCGCTACTTAAAGTGCGTAACCTCAACACCGGGGAAGCGCGAAGATTTGCGCGACAAGTGTGTCAAGCTCCTCAAAGTACGAATCCAGCCTACAACCGCGCAACAAGAGCGTCTATATTTGCTCCCACAGCTCTCTGATCGTTACTACAGTTCCAGATCATGAAGATTAAGAAGATGCGGACGGAGAGGTCAATAGACCTGCGTCCACTGAGGTTCCTAAGGTATCCTAAGGTATTTGTTCTCTACTTTGAAACCAATAAAAAGGCAAAAACGTGGAGAAAACCTGACTATCGTGATACGTAACAGAGATGACGACCGTTTGAGGATTCCTCATGGTCTGCTAAATTTGCCATGATTCGACTAAATATGAAGTTTACCCCAATTTAATGTCGCTTTGGACAAAATTTCGACAACCCAACGATATATTAAAATATTGTTACACCGAAAAATATTTTGTGAAAAAAAAGTGCTTCCAAATAATTTTGGAAGTTGTTTCTAACTATGTAACTCATAAAACAGAATCATTTTTTCAATGTACATCGTAGTTAATGAGCTGAAATACAGACTGTGCAAAATTCAGAAAAAAATGACGAAATTCAGTGTCATTTGTCGATTGTATAACTGCGCTGTGTAATGATGTACCTTTGAGCATCCACAAGGATGGTAAAACACGTAGCCTACCGATCATTCCAGCTTCTCTACTGAGCTGAAAATTTCAATGGTCATGAAATAAAGAGCGGAGCCCACAGTTTGATTTCTAACCAGAGGGCTGGTATTTCCAGGTGTGAAAACTTGTACAAGAAACAAAGGGCTGAGGAAGGGGCCTCGTTTAGTGGGTAAGTCCAAGAGAAATATAATAAGTGTTGCAATAACACTTGCTTTATAAATACTTAATTTCTGACTTTATCACTGCCAAAAATTTCAAAAATCTTTTAGAAGGACATCCAAGAACGTCAATTAATGAGGGGCTGATGGCTGCTTTATGGTCTTACTTGAAATTTAAAATTGCTATACGACTTCTTTCAAAAGATTTTCTCGAATATTTAAGGTAGTGAAATTGCAATAAAATCTTTAATGAATTACACTCTAATTTGAACGAGTGAAATGACCTCTTAAACACTCGTCGAAGTTTGACAAGGTCGACGTCACCCTTGGGCAAAAAACTGACAGGTTATCCTTTGATATATACCAACTCGATTTATTACAACCATGTCCCAAAGAAGTTTTGCTAATACTAATAGAACTCACTCATCAAACACTAGGCTGATATATGCTCGCCAGCTTTCAATCCCACAATTTCCTCAAAACTGCTTTAGATGGCCCACATTTTAGCATAAGAAGCACTTCAGTTAGTCAACTTTGATATTAAATTGACGATAGACCCCATCCTATTTAGTAATATAGTTTGCAAAAGTTGTCCTAATGTTCCTTCTTGATAATATTTTGGTAGGATGACGGCGTATATCATATTGAGACGGCAATAAGTACACAGAGGAAGACTTGGTCAAGTTCAAAAGAACCACTGTCTTTGTTACAAATCAGCAATCCATGCCACGAGGACAATAGGCACCTAGGTGCTTAAGCCTACCCCCTAACAGTCTTAATGAATAGTTACCACAGAAAAAAAAAAGCTTTTTCGCATCGACGACTTTTGAATATTCATTCCAGAGCGCTTTTTACTAAAAGCAAGGATCGCTCTCGAAAGATATACAAATTTGGCCTCAATATGATCAGAAGCCCCGGCTACATTAGTAGCCGGGGCTTCTGATCATATTGAGGCCTTTCGAATCAAATGCTAATTACAGTAAAAATGGAATAGTATTTATCTTAAAATGGGAAGTTATTTAATTCAAAATCATTTATAATAGTCAGCAAAATCACTTTGTTGGGGGGGGTAACGTTGACCGACCTTATCATGTTAGTTACATATGAAAACGTCCATATTAACATGATTTAAAAGTTTACAGCAGGTCATAATTAGGAAAAGAAAGCCTCGTGAAGAAAACAAGAAGCAAAAAGCCAGTCGGAATGGAAAGAAATCGATAAAATATAGGAGAAATAAAAAAAGAAAAAAGAAAAATCCCTGTAAAAAATCGACTGTTCTATATTTGGAAACACTGGACACGTACAGAATTAACACCAGTTTGAAAAGATAACTGCATGGTTTTATCATGAACATTTTTACACTACTTACAAATTGTTAAATGACCTAAGCAAATCACTAGAAACCTGAACATTACAGCAAAACACTCAGCCACGGTTCATTCCTTTTTGAGGCGGGAGTGGGGGTGGCCTTTTGGAGTTTTGATTGAAGACGTAAGTGAGGACTTAAGTTTGTTCCTTTAGTGGTTTGTAACTTCCTTAGGAGGCAGTTTCAAAGTTGGTTTCCCTGAACGGCTCTTTGCCAGAGAATCGAGAGGACTTTAGAAAAAGTATAAATTTGGTCGATTCGACCTACCGACTGACTTACTGCGGTGTTGGAAATCAGTTGAAATATATGTTTAATTTGTACCCTAAGTATGCAGCTGCAAGGCATATACAAGTGAAAGTTCCGGGGCCTGAAAGGGATTCAGAGCAACTGAAACGCACGCCCCTTTCTTCCGCACCCTAAACTATTGGTACCGCATACTGTCCGAAACATGCCCGAATAATGTTGCAATGCTTGAATGTCCCCCATTTTTCGCCAGTCATGAAATGTTGGTTTGTTATATTAATAATATCAAATGGAGCGCAAAAGCGAAGCAGGAATCCGTAGCTCTGTTAGCTAGAACTTTTCCTTTTCTTCTTGAGACATAATCAGTATGTCCGGTACTGTAAAGGTAGCGGGCCACTAACTTAAAATCCCATTGACTTACACACTAAATTTGGCTACTTCCGTGCCCCGGCCTAGCTCCCAGTAAAACTAAGTTTTCAACCAGGACATGCCACCCCTCTGATCGAAGCTCACAATCACGGCTTTCATGGCACCTTCAAATTTCCATACCCATGACCATTGAAATTGTGATCTAGAGAGCCTTGAATGATAGGGACGTGTTTCCCGCCATAATAGCTATACTCAAAAACGGTATTTCACAGAGCGGAGTAATACCATAAAAAAAAAAAAAATGGCACTTAAATTGGTCAGATTGCCTTGAATTTTGCACAATCTGTATTTCAACTCATTGTCTACAAAATCCAAATGCAAAAATGATCATATTTTGTAAGTAACACAGTCAGAAACAACATCCCATAAAATTTTTATGGCGCTTTGTCTGTCAGTAAACATTTTCCCAGGCACGAGTATTGGAGTTAGTGGTCCGCTACTTAAAGTGCGTAACCTCAACACCGGGGAAGCGCGAAGATTTGCGCGACAAGTGTGTCAAGCTCCTCAAAGTACGAATCCAGCCTACAACCGCGCAACAAGAGCGTCTATATTTGCTCCCACAGCTCTCTGATCGTTACTACAGTTCCAGATCATGAAGATTAAGAAGATGCGGACGGAGAGGTCAATAGACCTGCGTCCACTGAGGTTCCTAAGGTATCCTAAGGTATTTGTTCTCTACTTTGAAACCAATAAAAAGGCAAAAACGTGGAGAAAACCTGACTATCGTGATACGTAACAGAGATGACGACCGTTTGAGGATTCCTCATGGTCTGCTAAATTTGCCATGATTCGACTAAATATGAAGTTTACCCCCAATTTAATGTCGCTTTGGACAAAATTTCGACAACCCAACGATATATTAAAATATTGTTACACCGAAAAATATTTTGTGAAAAAAAAGTGCTTCCAAATAATTTTGGAAGTTGTTTCTAACTATGTAACTCATAAAACAGAATCATTTTTTCAATGTACATCGTAGTTAATGAGCTGAAATACAGACTGTGCAAAATTCAGAAAAAAATGACGAAATTCAGTGCCATTTGTCGATTGTATAACTGCGCTGTGTAATGATGTACCTTTGAGCATCCACAAGGATGGTAAAACACGTAGCCTACCGATCATTCCAGCTTCTCTACTGAGCTGAAAATTTCAATGGTCATGAAATAAAGAGCGGAGCCCACAGTTTGATTTCTAACCAGAGGGCTGGTATTTCCAGGTGTGAAAACTTGTACAAGAAACAAAGGGCTGAGGAAGGGGCCTCGTTTAGTGGGTAAGTCCAAGAGAAATATAATAAGTGTTGCAATAACACTTGCTTTATAAATACTTAATTTCTGACTTTATCACTGCCAAAAATTTCAAAAATCTTTTAGAAGGACATCCAAGAACGTCAATTAATGAGGGGCTGATGGCTGCTTTATGGTCTTACTTGAAATTTAAAATTGCTATACGACTTCTTTCAAAAGATTTTCTCGAATATTTAAGGTAGTGAAATTGCAATAAAATCTTTAATGAATTACACTCTAATTTGAACGAGTGAAATGACCTCTTAAACACTCGTCGAAGTTTGACAAGGTCGACGTCACCCTTGGGCAAAAAACTGACAGGTTATCCTTTGATATATACCAACTCGATTTATTACAACCATGTCCCAAAGAAGTTTTGCTAATACTAATAGAACTCACTCATCAAACACTAGGCTGATATATGCTCGCCAGCTTTCAATCCCACAATTTCCTCAAAACTGCTTTAGATGGCCCACATTTTAGCATAAGAAGCACTTCAGTTAGTCAACTTTGATATTAAATTGACGATAGACCCCATCCTATTTAGTAATATAGTTTGCAAAAGTTGTCCTAATGTTCCTTCTTGATAATATTTTGGTAGGATGACGGCGTATATCATATTGAGACGGCAATAAGTACACAGAGGAAGACTTGGTCAAGTTCAAAAGAACCACTGTCTTTGTTACAAATCAGCAATCCATGCCACGAGGACAATAGGCACCTAGGTGCTTAAGCCTACCCCCTAACAGTCTTAATGAATAGTTACCACAGAAAAAAAAAAAAGCTTTTTCGCATCGACGACTTTTGAATATTCATTCCAGAGCGCTTTTTACTAAAAGCAAGGATCGCTCTCGAAAGATATACAAATTTGGCCTCAATATGATCAGAAGCCCCGGCTACATTAGTAGCCGGGGCTTCTGATCATATTGAGGCCTTTCGAATCAAATGCTAATTACAGTAAAAATGGAATAGTATTTATCTTAAAATGGGAAGTTATTTAATTCAAAATCATTTATAATAGTCAGCAAAATCACTTTGTTGGGGGGGGGGGGGTAACGTTGACCGACCTTATCATGTTAGTTACATATGAAAACGTCCATATTAACATGATTTAAAAGTTTACAGCAGGTCATAATTAGGAAAAGAAAGCCTCGTGAAGAAAACAAGAAGCAAAAAGCCAGTCGGAATGGAAAGAAATCGATAAAATATAGGAGAAATAAAAAAAGAAAAAAGAAAAATCCCTGTAAAAAATCGACTGTTCTATATTTGGAAACACTGGACACGTACAGAATTAACACCAGTTTGAAAAGATAACTGCATGGTTTTATCATGAACATTTTTACACTACTTACAAATTGTTAAATGACCTAAGCAAATCACTAGAAACCTGAACATTACAGCAAAACACTCAGCCACGGTTCATTCCTTTTTGAGGCGGGAGTGGGGGTGGCCTTTTGGAGTTTTGATTGAAGACGTAAGTGAGGACTTAAGTTTGTTCCTTTAGTGGTTTGTAACTTCCTTAGGAGGCAGTTTCAAAGTTGGTTTCCCTGAACGGCTCTTTGCCAGAGAATCGAGAGGACTTTAGAAAAAAGTATAAATTTGGTCGATTCGACCTACCGACTGACTTACTGCGGTGTTGGAAATCAGTTGAAATATATGTTTAATTTGTACCCTAAGTATGCAGCTGCAAGGCATATACAAGTGAAAGTTCCGGGGCCTGAAAGGGATTCAGAGCAACTGAAACGCACGCCCCCTTTCTTCCGCACCCTAAACTATTGGTACCGCATACTGTCCGAAACATGCCCGAATAATGTTGCAATGCTTGAATGTCCCCCATTTTTCGCCAGTCATGAAATGTTGGTTTGTTATATTAATAATATCAAATGGAGCGCAAAAGCGAAGCAGGAATCCGTAGCTCTGTTAGCTAGAACTTTTCCTTTTCTTCTTGAGACATAATCAGTATGTCCGGTACTGTAAAGGTAGCGGGCCACTAACTTAAAATCCCATTGACTTACACACTAAATTTGGCTACTTCCGTGCCCCGGCCTAGCTCCCAGTAAAACTAAGTTTTCAACCAGGACATGCCACCCCTCTGATCGAAGCTCACAATCACGGCTTTCATGGCACCTTCAAATTTCCATACCCATGACCATTGAAATTGTGATCTAGAGAGCCTTGAATGATAGGGACGTGTTTCCCGCCATAATAGCTATACTCAAAAACGGTATTTCACAGAGCGGAGTAATACCATAAAAAAAAAAAAATGGCACTTAAATTGGTCAGATTGCCTTGAATTTTGCACAATCTGTATTTCAACTCATTGTCTACAAAATCCAAATGCAAAAATGATCATATTTTGTAAGTAACACAGTCAGAAACAACATCCCATAAAATTTTTATGGCGCTTTGTCTGTCAGTAAACATTTTCCCAGGCACGAGTATTGGAGTTAGTGGTCCGCTACTTAAAGTGCGTAACCTCAACACCGGGGAAGCGCGAAGATTTGCGCGACAAGTGTGTCAAGCTCCTCAAAGTACGAATCCAGCCTACAACCGCGCAACAAGAGCGTCTATATTTGCTCCCACAGCTCTCTGATCGTTACTACAGTTCCAGATCATGAAGATTAAGAAGATGCGGACGGAGAGGTCAATAGACCTGCGTCCACTGAGGTTCCTAAGGTATCCTAAGGTATTTGTTCTCTACTTTGAAACCAATAAAAAGGCAAAAACGTGGAGAAAACCTGACTATCGTGATACGTAACAGAGATGACGACCGTTTGAGGATTCCTCATGGTCTGCTAAATTTGCCATGATTCGACTAAATATGAAGTTTACCCCCAATTTAATGTCGCTTTGGACAAAATTTCGACAACCCAACGATATATTAAAATATTGTTACACCGAAAAATATTTTGTGAAAAAAAAGTGCTTCCAAATAATTTTGGAAGTTGTTTCTAACTATGTAACTCATAAAACAGAATCATTTTTTCAATGTACATCGTAGTTAATGAGTGAAATACAGACTGTGCAAAATTCAGAAAAAATGACGAAATTCAGTGCCATTTGTCGATTGTATAACTGCGCTGTGTAATGATGTACCTTTGAGCATCCACAAGGATGGTAAAACACGTAGCCTACCGATCATTCCAGCTTCTCTACTGAGCTGAAAATTTCAATGGTCATGAAATAAAGAGCGGAGCCCACAGTTTGATTTCTAACCAGAGGGCTGGTATTTCCAGGTGTGAAAACTTGTACAAGAAACAAAGGGCTGAGGAAGGGGCCTCGTTTAGTGGGTAAGTCCAAGAGAAATATAATAAGTGTTGCAATAACACTTGCTTTATAAATACTTAATTTCTGACTTTATCACTGCCAAAAATTTCAAAAATCTTTTAGAAGGACATCCAAGAACGTCAATTAATGAGGGGCTGATGGCTGCTTTATGGTCTTACTTGAAATTTAAAATTGCTATACGACTTCTTTCAAAAGATTTTCTCGAATATTTAAGGTAGTGAAATTGCAATAAAATCTTTAATGAATTACACTCTAATTTGAACGAGTGAAATGACCTCTTAAACACTCGTCGAAGTTTGACAAGGTCGACGTCACCCTTGGGCAAAAACTGACAGGTTATCCTTTGATATATACCAACTCGATTTATTACAACCATGTCCCAAAGAAGTTTTGCTAATACTAATAGAACTCACTCATCAAACACTAGGCTGATATATGCTCGCCAGCTTTCAATCCCACAATTTCCTCAAAACTGCTTTAGATGGCCCACATTTTAGCATAAGAAGCACTTCAGTTAGTCAACTTTGATATTAAATTGACGATAGACCCCATCCTATTTAGTAATATAGTTTGCAAAAGTTGTCCTAATGTTCCTTCTTGATAATATTTTGGTAGGATGACGGCGTATATCATATTGAGACGGCAATAAGTACACAGAGGAAGACTTGGTCAAGTTCAAAAGAACCACTGTCTTTGTTACAAATCAGCAATCCATGCCACGAGGACAATAGGCACCTAGGTGCTTAAGCCTACCCCTAACAGTCTTAATGAATAGTTACCACAGAAAAAAAAAGCTTTTTCGCATCGACGACTTTTGAATATTCATTCCAGAGCGCTTTTTACTAAAAGCAAGGATCGCTCTCGAAAGATATACAAATTTGGCCTCAATATGATCAGAAGCCCCGGCTACATTAGTAGCCGGGGCTTCTGATCATATTGAGGCCTTTCGAATCAAATGCTAATTACAGTAAAAATGGAATAGTATTTATCTTAAAATGGGAAGTTATTTAATTCAAAATCATTTATAATAGTCAGCAAAATCACTTTGTTGGGGGGGGGTAACGTTGACCGACCTTATCATGTTAGTTACATATGAAAACGTCCATATTAACATGATTTAAAAGTTTACAGCAGGTCATAATTAGGAAAAGAAAGCCTCGTGAAGAAAACAAGAAGCAAAAAGCCAGTCGGAATGGAAAGAAATCGATAAAATATAGGAGAAATAAAAAAAGAAAAAAGAAAAATCCCTGTAAAAAATCGACTGTTCTATATTTGGAAACACTGGACACGTACAGAATTAACACCAGTTTGAAAAGATAACTGCATGGTTTTATCATGAACATTTTTACACTACTTACAAATTGTTAAATGACCTAAGCAAATCACTAGAAACCTGAACATTACAGCAAAACACTCAGCCACGGTTCATTCCTTTTGAGGCGGGAGTGGGGGTGGCCTTTTGGAGTTTTGATTGAAGACGTAAGTGAGGACTTAAGTTTGTTCCTTTAGTGGTTTGTAACTTCCTTAGGAGGCAGTTTCAAAGTTGGTTTCCCTGAACGGCTCTTTGCCAGAGAATCGAGAGGACTTTAGAAAAAAGTATAAATTTGGTCGATTCGACCTACCGACTGACTTACTGCGGTGTTGGAAATCAGTTGAAATATATGTTTAATTTGTACCCTAAGTATGCAGCTGCAAGGCATATACAAGTGAAAGTTCCGGGGCCTGAAAGGGATTCAGAGCAACTGAAACGCACGCCCCCTTTCTTCCGCACCCTAAACTATTGGTACCGCATACTGTCCGAAACATGCCCGAATAATGTTGCAATGCTTGAATGTCCCCCATTTTTCGCCAGTCATGAAATGTTGGTTTGTTATATTAATAATATCAAATGGAGCGCAAAAGCGAAGCAGGAATCCGTAGCTCTGTTAGCTAGAACTTTTCCTTTTCTTCTTGAGACATAATCAGTATGTCCGGTACTGTAAAGGTAGCGGGCCACTAACTTAAAATCCCATTGACTTACACACTAAATTTGGCTACTTCCGTGCCCCGGCCTAGCTCCCAGTAAAACTAAGTTTTCAACCAGGACATGCCACCCCTCTGATCGAAGCTCACAATCACGGCTTTCATGGCACCTTCAAATTTCCATACCCATGACCATTGAAATTGTGATCTAGAGAGCCTTGAATGATAGGGACGTGTTTCCCGCCATAATAGCTATACTCAAAAACGGTATTTCACAGAGCGGAGTAATACCATAAAAAAAAAAAAAATGGCACTTAAATTGGTCAGATTGCCTTGAATTTTGCACAATCTGTATTTCAACTCATTGTCTACAAAATCCAAATGCAAAAATGATCATATTTTGTAAGTAACACAGTCAGAAACAACATCCCATAAAATTTTTATGGCGCTTTGTCTGTCAGTAAACATTTTCCCAGGCACGAGTATTGGAGTTAGTGGTCCGCTACTTAAAGTGCGTAACCTCAACACCGGGGAAGCGCGAAGATTTGCGCGACAAGTGTGTCAAGCTCCTCAAAGTACGAATCCAGCCTACAACCGCGCAACAAGAGCGTCTATATTTGCTCCCACAGCTCTCTGATCGTTACTACAGTTCCAGATCATGAAGATTAAGAAGATGCGGACGGAGAGGTCAATAGACCTGCGTCCACTGAGGTTCCTAAGGTATCCTAAGGTATTTGTTCTCTACTTTGAAACCAATAAAAAGGCAAAAACGTGGAGAAAACCTGACTATCGTGATACGTAACAGAGATGACGACCGTTTGAGGATTCCTCATGGTCTGCTAAATTTGCCATGATTCGACTAAATATGAAGTTTACCCCCAATTTAATGTCGCTTTGGACAAAATTTCGACAACCCAACGATATATTAAAATATTGTTACACCGAAAAATATTTTGTGAAAAAAGTGCTTCCAAATAATTTTGGAAGTTGTTTCTAACTATGTAACTCATAAAACAGAATCATTTTTTCAATGTACATCGTAGTTAATGAGTGAAATACAGACTGTGCAAAATTCAGAAAAAATGACGAAATTCAGTGCCATTTGTCGATTGTATAACTGCGCTGTGTAATGATGTACCTTTGAGCATCCACAAGGATGGTAAAACACGTAGCCTACCGATCATTCCAGCTTCTCTACTGAGCTGAAAATTTCAATGGTCATGAAATAAAGAGCGGAGCCCACAGTTTGATTTCTAACCAGAGGGCTGGTATTTCCAGGTGTGAAAACTTGTACAAGAAACAAAGGGCTGAGGAAGGGGCCTCGTTTAGTGGGTAAGTCCAAGAGAAATATAATAAGTGTTGCAATAACACTTGCTTTATAAATACTTAATTTCTGACTTTATCACTGCCAAAAATTTCAAAAATCTTTTAGAAGGACATCCAAGAACGTCAATTAATGAGGGGCTGATGGCTGCTTTATGGTCTTACTTGAAATTTAAAATTGCTATACGACTTCTTTCAAAAGATTTTCTCGAATATTTAAGGTAGTGAAATTGCAATAAAATCTTTAATGAATTACACTCTAATTTGAACGAGTGAAATGACCTCTTAAACACTCGTCGAAGTTTGACAAGGTCGACGTCACCCTTGGGCAAAAAACTGACAGGTTATCCTTTGATATATACCAACTCGATTTATTACAACCATGTCCCAAAGAAGTTTTGCTAATACTAATAGAACTCACTCATCAAACACTAGGCTGATATATGCTCGCCAGCTTTCAATCCCACAATTTCCTCAAAACTGCTTTAGATGGCCCACATTTTAGCATAAGAAGCACTTCAGTTAGTCAACTTTGATATTAAATTGACGATAGACCCCATCCTATTTAGTAATATAGTTTGCAAAAGTTGTCCTAATGTTCCTTCTTGATAATATTTTGGTAGGATGACGGCGTATATCATATTGAGACGGCAATAAGTACACAGAGGAAGACTTGGTCAAGTTCAAAAGAACCACTGTCTTTGTTACAAATCAGCAATCCATGCCACGAGGACAATAGGCACCTAGGTGCTTAAGCCTACCCCCTAACAGTCTTAATGAATAGTTACCACAGAAAAAAAAAAAGCTTTTTCGCATCGACGACTTTTGAATATTCATTCCAGAGCGCTTTTTACTAAAAGCAAGGATCGCTCTCGAAAGATATACAAATTTGGCCTCAATATGATCAGAAGCCCCGGCTACATTAGTAGCCGGGGCTTCTGATCATATTGAGGCCTTTCGAATCAAATGCTAATTACAGTAAAAATGGAATAGTATTTATCTTAAAATGGGAAGTTATTTAATTCAAAATCATTTATAATAGTCAGCAAAATCACTTTGTTGGGGGGGGGGGGGTAACGTTGACCGACCTTATCATGTTAGTTACATATGAAAACGTCCATATTAACATGATTTAAAAGTTTACAGCAGGTCATAATTAGGAAAAGAAAGCCTCGTGAAGAAAACAAGAAGCAAAAAGCCAGTCGGAATGGAAAGAAATCGATAAAATATAGGAGAAATAAAAAAAGAAAAAAGAAAAATCCCTGTAAAAAATCGACTGTTCTATATTTGGAAACACTGGACACGTACAGAATTAACACCAGTTTGAAAAGATAACTGCATGGTTTTATCATGAACATTTTTACACTACTTACAAATTGTTAAATGACCTAAGCAAATCACTAGAAACCTGAACATTACAGCAAAACACTCAGCCACGGTTCATTCCTTTTTGAGGCGGGAGTGGGGGTGGCCTTTTGGAGTTTTGATTGAAGACGTAAGTGAGGACTTAAGTTTGTTCCTTTAGTGGTTTGTAACTTCCTTAGGAGGCAGTTTCAAAGTTGGTTTCCCTGAACGGCTCTTTGCCAGAGAATCGAGAGGACTTTAGAAAAAGTTATAAATTTGGTCGATTCGACCTACCGACTGACTTACTGCGGTGTTGGAAATCAGTTGAAATATATGTTTAATTTGTACCCTAAGTATGCAGCTGCAAGGCATATACAAGTGAAAGTTCCGGGGCCTGAAAGGGATTCAGAGCAACTGAAACGCACGCCCCCTTTCTTCCGCACCCTAAACTATTGGTACCGCATACTGTCCGAAACATGCCCGAATAATGTTGCAATGCTTGAATGTCCCCCATTTTTCGCCAGTCATGAAATGTTGGTTTGTTATATTAATAATATCAAATGGAGCGCAAAAGCGAAGCAGGAATCCGTAGCTCTGTTAGCTAGAACTTTTCCTTTTCTTCTTGAGACATAATCAGTATGTCCGGTACTGTAAAGGTAGCGGGCCACTAACTTAAAATCCCATTGACTTACACACTAAATTTGGCTACTTCCGTGCCCCGGCCTAGCTCCCAGTAAAACTAAGTTTTCAACCAGGACATGCCACCCCTCTGATCGAAGCTCACAATCACGGCTTTCATGGCACCTTCAAATTTCCATACCCATGACCATTGAAATTGTGATCTAGAGAGCCTTGAATGATAGGGACGTGTTTCCCGCCATAATAGCTATACTCAAAAACGGTATTTCACAGAGCGGAGTAATACCATAAAAAAAAAAAAAAAAAATGGCACTTAAATTGGTCAGATTGCCTTGAATTTTGCACAATCTGTATTTCAACTCATTGTCTACAAAATCCAAATGCAAAAATGATCATATTTTGTAAGTAACACAGTCAGAAACAACATCCCATAAAATTTTTATGGCGCTTTGTCTGTCAGTAAACATTTTCCCAGGCACGAGTATTGGAGTTAGTGGTCCGCTACTTAAAGTGCGTAACCTCAACACCGGGGAAGCGCGAAGATTTGCGCGACAAGTGTGTCAAGCTCCTCAAAGTACGAATCCAGCCTACAACCGCGCAACAAGAGCGTCTATATTTGCTCCCACAGCTCTCTGATCGTTACTACAGTTCCAGATCATGAAGATTAAGAAGATGCGGACGGAGAGGTCAATAGACCTGCGTCCACTGAGGTTCCTAAGGTATCCTAAGGTATTTGTTCTCTACTTTGAAACCAATAAAAAGGCAAAAACGTGGAGAAAACCTGACTATCGTGATACGTAACAGAGATGACGACCGTTTGAGGATTCCTCATGGTCTGCTAAATTTGCCATGATTCGACTAAATATGAAGTTTACCCCCAATTTAATGTCGCTTTGGACAAAATTTCGACAACCCAACGATATATTAAAATATTGTTACACCGAAAAATATTTTGTGAAAAAAAAGTGCTTCCAAATAATTTTGGAAGTTGTTTCTAACTATGTAACTCATAAAACAGAATCATTTTTTCAATGTACATCGTAGTTAATGAGTGAAATACAGACTGTGCAAAATTCAGAAAAAAATGACGAAATTCAGTGCCATTTGTCGATTGTATAACTGCGCTGTGTAATGATGTACCTTTGAGCATCCACAAGGATGGTAAAACACGTAGCCTACCGATCATTCCAGCTTCTCTACTGAGCTGAAAATTTCAATGGTCATGAAATAAAGAGCGGAGCCCACAGTTTGATTTCTAACCAGAGGGCTGGTATTTCCAGGTGTGAAAACTTGTACAAGAAACAAAGGGCTGAGGAAGGGGCCTCGTTTAGTGGGTAAGTCCAAGAGAAATATAATAAGTGTTGCAATAACACTTGCTTTATAAATACTTAATTTCTGACTTTATCACTGCCAAAAATTTCAAAAATCTTTTAGAAGGACATCCAAGAACGTCAATTAATGAGGGGCTGATGGCTGCTTTATGGTCTTACTTGAAATTTAAAATTGCTATACGACTTCTTTCAAAAGATTTTCTCGAATATTTAAGGTAGTGAAATTGCAATAAAATCTTTAATGAATTACACTCTAATTTGAACGAGTGAAATGACCTCTTAAACACTCGTCGAAGTTTGACAAGGTCGACGTCACCCTTGGGCAAAAAACTGACAGGTTATCCTTTGATATATACCAACTCGATTTATTACAACCATGTCCCAAAGAAGTTTTGCTAATACTAATAGAACTCACTCATCAAACACTAGGCTGATATATGCTCGCCAGCTTTCAATCCCACAATTTCCTCAAAACTGCTTTAGATGGCCCACATTTTAGCATAAGAAGCACTTCAGTTAGTCAACTTTGATATTAAATTGACGATAGACCCCATCCTATTTAGTAATATAGTTTGCAAAAGTTGTCCTAATGTTCCTTCTTGATAATATTTTGGTAGGATGACGGCGTATATCATATTGAGACGGCAATAAGTACACAGAGGAAGACTTGGTCAAGTTCAAAAGAACCACTGTCTTTGTTACAAATCAGCAATCCATGCCACGAGGACAATAGGCACCTAGGTGCTTAAGCCTACCCCTAACAGTCTTAATGAATAGTTACCACAGAAAACAGAAAGCTTTTTCGCATCGACGACTTTTGAATATTCATTCCAGAGCGCTTTTTACTAAAAGCAAGGATCGCTCTCGAAAGATATACAAATTTGGCCTCAATATGATCAGAAGCCCCGGCTACATTAGTAGCCGGGGCTTCTGATCATATTGAGGCCTTTCGAATCAAATGCTAATTACAGTAAAAATGGAATAGTATTTATCTTAAAATGGGAAGTTATTTAATTCAAAATCATTTATAATAGTCAGCAAAATCACTTTGTTGGGGGGTAACGTTGACCGACCTTATCATGTTAGTTACATATGAAAACGTCCATATTAACATGATTTAAAAGTTTACAGCAGGTCATAATTAGGAAAAGAAAGCCTCGTGAAGAAAACAAGAAGCAAAAAGCCAGTCGGAATGGAAAGAAATCGATAAAATATAGGAGAAATAAAAAAGAAAAAGAAAAATCCCTGTAAAAAATCGACTGTTCTATATTTGGAAACACTGGACACGTACAGAATTAACACCAGTTTGAAAAGATAACTGCATGGTTTTATCATGAACATTTTTACACTACTTACAAATTGTTAAATGACCTAAGCAAATCACTAGAAACCTGAACATTACAGCAAAACACTCAGCCACGGTTCATTCCTTTTTGAGGCGGGAGTGGGGGTGGCCTTTTGGAGTTTTGATTGAAGACGTAAGTGAGGACTTAAGTTTGTTCCTTTAGTGGTTTGTAACTTCCTTAGGAGGCAGTTTCAAAGTTGGTTTCCCTGAACGGCTCTTTGCCAGAGAATCGAGAGGACTTTAGAAAAAGTATAAATTTGGTCGATTCGACCTACCGACTGACTTACTGCGGTGTTGGAAATCAGTTGAAATATATGTTTAATTTGTACCCTAAGTATGCAGCTGCAAGGCATATACAAGTGAAAGTTCCGGGGCCTGAAAGGGATTCAGAGCAACTGAAACGCACGCCCCTTTCTTCCGCACCCTAAACTATTGGTACCGCATACTGTCCGAAACATGCCCGAATAATGTTGCAATGCTTGAATGTCCCCCATTTTTCGCCAGTCATGAAATGTTGGTTTGTTATATTAATAATATCAAATGGAGCGCAAAAGCGAAGCAGGAATCCGTAGCTCTGTTAGCTAGAACTTTTCCTTTTCTTCTTGAGACATAATCAGTATGTCCGGTACTGTAAAGGTAGCGGGCCACTAACTTAAAATCCCATTGACTTACACACTAAATTTGGCTACTTCCGTGCCCCGGCCTAGCTCCCAGTAAAACTAAGTTTTCAACCAGGACATGCCACCCCTCTGATCGAAGCTCACAATCACGGCTTTCATGGCACCTTCAAATTTCCATACCCATGACCATTGAAATTGTGATCTAGAGAGCCTTGAATGATAGGGACGTGTTTCCCGCCATAATAGCTATACTCAAAAACGGTATTTCACAGAGCGGAGTAATACCATAAAAAAAAAAAAAATGGCACTTAAATTGGTCAGATTGCCTTGAATTTTGCACAATCTGTATTTCAACTCATTGTCTACAAAATCCAAATGCAAAAATGATCATATTTTGTAAGTAACACAGTCAGAAACAACATCCCATAAAATTTTTATGGCGCTTTGTCTGTCAGTAAACATTTTCCCAGGCACGAGTATTGGAGTTAGTGGTCCGCTACTTAAAGTGCGTAACCTCAACACCGGGGAAGCGCGAAGATTTGCGCGACAAGTGTGTCAAGCTCCTCAAAGTACGAATCCAGCCTACAACCGCGCAACAAGAGCGTCTATATTTGCTCCCACAGCTCTCTGATCGTTACTACAGTTCCAGATCATGAAGATTAAGAAGATGCGGACGGAGAGGTCAATAGACCTGCGTCCACTGAGGTTCCTAAGGTATCCTAAGGTATTTGTTCTCTACTTTGAAACCAATAAAAAGGCAAAAACGTGGAGAAAACCTGACTATCGTGATACGTAACAGAGATGACGACCGTTTGAGGATTCCTCATGGTCTGCTAAATTTGCCATGATTCGACTAAATATGAAGTTTACCCCCAATTTAATGTCGCTTTGGACAAAATTTCGACAACCCAACGATATATTAAAATATTGTTACACCGAAAAATATTTTGTGAAAAAAAAGTGCTTCCAAATAATTTTGGAAGTTGTTTCTAACTATGTAACTCATAAAACAGAATCATTTTTTCAATGTACATCGTAGTTAATGAGTGAAATACAGACTGTGCAAAATTCAGAAAAAAATGACGAAATTCAGTGCCATTTGTCGATTGTATAACTGCGCTGTGTAATGATGTACCTTTGAGCATCCACAAGGATGGTAAAACACGTAGCCTACCGATCATTCCAGCTTCTCTACTGAGCTGAAAATTTCAATGGTCATGAAATAAAGAGCGGAGCCCACAGTTTGATTTCTAACCAGAGGGCTGGTATTTCCAGGTGTGAAAACTTGTACAAGAAACAAAGGGCTGAGGAAGGGGCCTCGTTTAGTGGGTAAGTCCAAGAGAAATATAATAAGTGTTGCAATAACACTTGCTTTATAAATACTTAATTTCTGACTTTATCACTGCCAAAAATTTCAAAAATCTTTTAGAAGGACATCCAAGAACGTCAATTAATGAGGGGCTGATGGCTGCTTTATGGTCTTACTTGAAATTTAAAATTGCTATACGACTTCTTTCAAAAGATTTTCTCGAATATTTAAGGTAGTGAAATTGCAATAAAATCTTTAATGAATTACACTCTAATTTGAACGAGTGAAATGACCTCTTAAACACTCGTCGAAGTTTGACAAGGTCGACGTCACCCTTGGGCAAAAAACTGACAGGTTATCCTTTGATATATACCAACTCGATTTATTACAACCATGTCCCAAAGAAGTTTTGCTAATACTAATAGAACTCACTCATCAAACACTAGGCTGATATATGCTCGCCAGCTTTCAATCCCACAATTTCCTCAAAACTGCTTTAGATGGCCCACATTTTAGCATAAGAAGCACTTCAGTTAGTCAACTTTGATATTAAATTGACGATAGACCCCATCCTATTTAGTAATATAGTTTGCAAAAGTTGTCCTAATGTTCCTTCTTGATAATATTTTGGTAGGATGACGGCGTATATCATATTGAGACGGCAATAAGTACACAGAGGAAGACTTGGTCAAGTTCAAAAGAACCACTGTCTTTGTTACAAATCAGCAATCCATGCCACGAGGACAATAGGCACCTAGGTGCTTAAGCCTACCCCTAACAGTCTTAATGAATAGTTACCACAGAAAAAAAGCTTTTTCGCATCGACGACTTTTGAATATTCATTCCAGAGCGCTTTTTACTAAAAGCAAGGATCGCTCTCGAAAGATATACAAATTTGGCCTCAATATGATCAGAAGCCCCGGCTACATTAGTAGCCGGGGCTTCTGATCATATTGAGGCCTTTCGAATCAAATGCTAATTACAGTAAAAATGGAATAGTATTTATCTTAAAATGGGAAGTTATTTAATTCAAAATCATTTATAATAGTCAGCAAAATCACTTTGTTGGGGGGTGAACGTTGACCGACCTTATCATGTTAGTTACATATGAAAACGTCCATATTAACATGATTTAAAAGTTTACAGCAGGTCATAATTAGGAAAAGAAAGCCTCGTGAAGAAAACAAGAAGCAAAAAGCCAGTCGGAATGGAAAGAAATCGATAAAATATAGGAGAAATAAAAAAAGAAAAAAGAAAAATCCCTGTAAAAAATCGACTGTTCTATATTTGGAAACACTGGACACGTACAGAATTAACACCAGTTTGAAAAGATAACTGCATGGTTTTATCATGAACATTTTTACACTACTTACAAATTGTTAAATGACCTAAGCAAATCACTAGAAACCTGAACATTACAGCAAAACACTCAGCCACGGTTCCTTCTCTTTTGAGGCGGGAGTGGGGGTGGCCTTTTGGAGTTTTGATTGAAGACGTAAGTGAGGACTTAAGTTTGTTCCTTTAGTGGTTTGTAACTTCCTTAGGAGGCAGTTTCAAAGTTGGTTTCCCTGAACGGCTCTTTGCCAGAGAATCGAGAGGACTTTAGAAAAAAGTATAAATTTGGTCGATTCGACCTACCGACTGACTTACTGCGGTGTTGGAAATCAGTTGAAATATATGTTTAATTTGTACCCTAAGTATGCAGCTGCAAGGCATATACAAGTGAAAGTTCCGGGGCCTGAAAGGGATTCAGAGCAACTGAAACGCACGCCCCCTTTCTTCCGCACCCTAAACTATTGGTACCGCATACTGTCCGAAACATGCCCGAATAATGTTGCAATGCTTGAATGTCCCCCATTTTTCGCCAGTCATGAAATGTTGGTTTGTTATATTAATAATATCAAATGGAGCGCAAAAGCGAAGCAGGAATCCGTAGCTCTGTTAGCTAGAACTTTTCCTTTTCTTCTTGAGACATAATCAGTATGTCCGGTACTGTAAAGGTAGCGGGCCACTAACTTAAAATCCCATTGACTTACACACTAAATTTGGCTACTTCCGTGCCCCGGCCTAGCTCCCAGTAAAACTAAGTTTTCAACCAGGACATGCCACCCCTCTGATCGAAGCTCACAATCACGGCTTTCATGGCACCTTCAAATTTCCATACCCATGACCATTGAAATTGTGATCTAGAGAGCCTTGAATGATAGGGACGTGTTTCCCGCCATAATAGCTATACTCAAAAACGGTATTTCACAGAGCGGAGTAATACCATAAAAAAAAAAAAAATGGCACTTAAATTGGTCAGATTGCCTTGAATTTTGCACAATCTGTATTTCAACTCATTGTCTACAAAATCCAAATGCAAAAATGATCATATTTTGTAAGTAACACAGTCAGAAACAACATCCCATAAAATTTTTATGGCGCTTTGTCTGTCAGTAAACATTTTCCCAGGCACGAGTATTGGAGTTAGTGGTCCGCTACTTAAAGTGCGTAACCTCAACACCGGGGAAGCGCGAAGATTTGCGCGACAAGTGTGTCAAGCTCCTCAAAGTACGAATCCAGCCTACAACCGCGCAACAAGAGCGTCTATATTTGCTCCCACAGCTCTCTGATCGTTACTACAGTTCCAGATCATGAAGATTAAGAAGATGCGGACGGAGAGGTCAATAGACCTGCGTCCACTGAGGTTCCTAAGGTATCCTAAGGTATTTGTTCTCTACTTTGAAACCAATAAAAAGGCAAAAACGTGGAGAAAACCTGACTATCGTGATACGTAACAGAGATGACGACCGTTTGAGGATTCCTCATGGTCTGCTAAATTTGCCATGATTCGACTAAATATGAAGTTTACCCCCAATTTAATGTCGCTTTGGACAAAATTTCGACAACCCAACGATATATTAAAATATTGTTACACCGAAAAATATTTTGTGAAAAAAAAGTGCTTCCAAATAATTTTGGAAGTTGTTTCTAACTATGTAACTCATAAAACAGAATCATTTTTTCAATGTACATCGTAGTTAATGAGTGAAATACAGACTGTGCAAAATTCAGAAAAAAATGACGAAATTCAGTGCCATTTGTCGATTGTATAACTGCGCTGTGTAATGATGTACCTTTGAGCATCCACAAGGATGGTAAAACACGTAGCCTACCGATCATTCCAGCTTCTCTACTGAGCTGAAAATTTCAATGGTCATGAAATAAAGAGCGGAGCCCACAGTTTGATTTCTAACCAGAGGGCTGGTATTTCCAGGTGTGAAAACTTGTACAAGAAACAAAGGGCTGAGGAAGGGGCCTCGTTTAGTGGGTAAGTCCAAGAGAAATATAATAAGTGTTGCAATAACACTTGCTTTATAAATACTTAATTTCTGACTTTATCACTGCCAAAAATTTCAAAAATCTTTTAGAAGGACATCCAAGAACGTCAATTAATGAGGGGCTGATGGCTGCTTTATGGTCTTACTTGAAATTTAAAATTGCTATACGACTTCTTTCAAAAGATTTTCTCGAATATTTAAGGTAGTGAAATTGCAATAAAATCTTTAATGAATTACACTCTAATTTGAACGAGTGAAATGACCTCTTAAACACTCGTCGAAGTTTGACAAGGTCGACGTCACCCTTGGGCAAAAAACTGACAGGTTATCCTTTGATATATACCAACTCGATTTATTACAACCATGTCCCAAAGAAGTTTTGCTAATACTAATAGAACTCACTCATCAAACACTAGGCTGATATATGCTCGCCAGCTTTCAATCCCACAATTTCCTCAAAACTGCTTTAGATGGCCCACATTTTAGCATAAGAAGCACTTCAGTTAGTCAACTTTGATATTAAATTGACGATAGACCCCATCCTATTTAGTAATATAGTTTGCAAAAGTTGTCCTAATGTTCCTTCTTGATAATATTTTGGTAGGATGACGGCGTATATCATATTGAGACGGCAATAAGTACACAGAGGAAGACTTGGTCAAGTTCAAAAGAACCACTGTCTTTGTTACAAATCAGCAATCCATGCCACGAGGACAATAGGCACCTAGGTGCTTAAGCCTACCCCCTAACAGTCTTAATGAATAGTTACCACAGAAAAAAAAGCTTTTTCGCATCGACGACTTTTGAATATTCATTCCAGAGCGCTTTTTACTAAAAGCAAGGATCGCTCTCGAAAGATATACAAATTTGGCCTCAATATGATCAGAAGCCCCGGCTACATTAGTAGCCGGGGCTTCTGATCATATTGAGGCCTTTCGAATCAAATGCTAATTACAGTAAAAATGGAATAGTATTTATCTTAAAATGGGAAGTTATTTAATTCAAAATCATTTATAATAGTCAGCAAAATCACTTTGTTGGGGGGTAACGTTGACCGACCTTATCATGTTAGTTACATATGAAAACGTCCATATTAACATGATTTAAAAGTTTACAGCAGGTCATAATTAGGAAAAGAAAGCCTCGTGAAGAAAACAAGAAGCAAAAAGCCAGTCGGAATGGAAAGAAATCGATAAAATATAGGAGAAATAAAAAAAGAAAAAAGAAAAATCCCTGTAAAAAATCGACTGTTCTATATTTGGAAACACTGGACACGTACAGAATTAACACCAGTTTGAAAAGATAACTGCATGGTTTTATCATGAACATTTTTACACTACTTACAAATTGTTAAATGACCTAAGCAAATCACTAGAAACCTGAACATTACAGCAAAACACTCAGCCACGGTTCATTCCTTTTTGAGGCGGGAGTGGGGGTGGCCTTTTGGAGTTTTGATTGAAGACGTAAGTGAGGACTTAAGTTTGTTCCTTTAGTGGTTTGTAACTTCCTTAGGAGGCAGTTTCAAAGTTGGTTTCCCTGAACGGCTCTTTGCCAGAGAATCGAGAGGACTTTAGAAAAAAGTATAAATTTGGTCGATTCGACCTACCGACTGACTTACTGCGGTGTTGGAAATCAGTTGAAATATATGTTTAATTTGTACCCTAAGTATGCAGCTGCAAGGCATATACAAGTGAAAGTTCCGGGGCCTGAAAGGGATTCAGAGCAACTGAAACGCACGCCCCCTTTCTTCCGCACCCTAAACTATTGGTACCGCATACTGTCCGAAACATGCCCGAATAATGTTGCAATGCTTGAATGTCCCCCATTTTTCGCCAGTCATGAAATGTTGGTTTGTTATATTAATAATATCAAATGGAGCGCAAAAGCGAAGCAGGAATCCGTAGCTCTGTTAGCTAGAACTTTTCCTTTTCTTCTTGAGACATAATCAGTATGTCCGGTACTGTAAAGGTAGCGGGCCACTAACTTAAAATCCCATTGACTTACACACTAAATTTGGCTACTTCCGTGCCCCGGCCTAGCTCCCAGTAAAACTAAGTTTTCAACCAGGACATGCCACCCCTCTGATCGAAGCTCACAATCACGGCTTTCATGGCACCTTCAAATTTCCATACCCATGACCATTGAAATTGTGATCTAGAGAGCCTTGAATGATAGGGACGTGTTTCCCGCCATAATAGCTATACTCAAAAACGGTATTTCACAGAGCGGAGTAATACCATAAAAAAAAAAAAAATGGCACTTAAATTGGTCAGATTGCCTTGAATTTTGCACAATCTGTATTTCAACTCATTGTCTACAAAATCCAAATGCAAAAATGATCATATTTTGTAAGTAACACAGTCAGAAACAACATCCCATAAAATTTTTATGGCGCTTTGTCTGTCAGTAAACATTTTCCCAGGCACGAGTATTGGAGTTAGTGGTCCGCTACTTAAAGTGCGTAACCTCAACACCGGGGAAGCGCGAAGATTTGCGCGACAAGTGTGTCAAGCTCCTCAAAGTACGAATCCAGCCTACAACCGCGCAACAAGAGCGTCTATATTTGCTCCCACAGCTCTCTGATCGTTACTACAGTTCCAGATCATGAAGATTAAGAAGATGCGGACGGAGAGGTCAATAGACCTGCGTCCACTGAGGTTCCTAAGGTATCCTAAGGTATTTGTTCTCTACTTTGAAACCAATAAAAAGGCAAAAACGTGGAGAAAACCTGACTATCGTGATACGTAACAGAGATGACGACCGTTTGAGGATTCCTCATGGTCTGCTAAATTTGCCATGATTCGACTAAATATGAAGTTTACCCCCAATTTAATGTCGCTTTGGACAAAATTTCGACAACCCAACGATATATTAAAATATTGTTACACCGAAAAATATTTTGTGAAAAAAAAGTGCTTCCAAATAATTTTGGAAGTTGTTTCTAACTATGTAACTCATAAAACAGAATCATTTTTTCAATGTACATCGTAGTTAATGAGTGAAATACAGACTGTGCAAAATTCAGAAAAAAATGACGAAATTCAGTGCCATTTGTCGATTGTATAACTGCGCTGTGTAATGATGTACCTTTGAGCATCCACAAGGATGGTAAAACACGTAGCCTACCGATCATTCCAGCTTCTCTACTGAGCTGAAAATTTCAATGGTCATGAAATAAAGAGCGGAGCCCACAGTTTGATTTCTAACCAGAGGGCTGGTATTTCCAGGTGTGAAAACTTGTACAAGAAACAAAGGGCTGAGGAAGGGGCCTCGTTTAGTGGGTAAGTCCAAGAGAAATATAATAAGTGTTGCAATAACACTTGCTTTATAAATACTTAATTTCTGACTTTATCACTGCCAAAAATTTCAAAAATCTTTTAGAAGGACATCCAAGAACGTCAATTAATGAGGGGCTGATGGCTGCTTTATGGTCTTACTTGAAATTTAAAATTGCTATACGACTTCTTTCAAAAGATTTTCTCGAATATTTAAGGTAGTGAAATTGCAATAAAATCTTTAATGAATTACACTCTAATTTGAACGAGTGAAATGACCTCTTAAACACTCGTCGAAGTTTGACAAGGTCGACGTCACCCTTGGGCAAAAAACTGACAGGTTATCCTTTGATATATACCAACTCGATTTATTACAACCATGTCCCAAAGAAGTTTTGCTAATACTAATAGAACTCACTCATCAAACACTAGGCTGATATATGCTCGCCAGCTTTCAATCCCACAATTTCCTCAAAACTGCTTTAGATGGCCCACATTTTAGCATAAGAAGCACTTCAGTTAGTCAACTTTGATATTAAATTGACGATAGACCCCATCCTATTTAGTAATATAGTTTGCAAAAGTTGTCCTAATGTTCCTTCTTGATAATATTTTGGTAGGATGACGGCGTATATCATATTGAGACGGCAATAAGTACACAGAGGAAGACTTGGTCAAGTTCAAAAGAACCACTGTCTTTGTTACAAATCAGCAATCCATGCCACGAGGACAATAGGCACCTAGGTGCTTAAGCCTACCGCCTAACAGTCTTAATGAATAGTTACCACAGAAAAAAAGCTTTTTCGCATCGACGACTTTTGAATATTCATTCCAGAGCGCTTTTTACTAAAAGCAAGGATCGCTCTCGAAAGATATACAAATTTGGCCTCAATATGATCAGAAGCCCCGGCTACATTAGTAGCCGGGGCTTCTGATCATATTGAGGCCTTTCGAATCAAATGCTAATTACAGTAAAAATGGAATAGTATTTATCTTAAAATGGGAAGTTATTTAATTCAAAATCATTTATAATAGTCAGCAAAATCACTTTGTTGGGGGGTAACGTTGACCGACCTTATCATGTTAGTTACATATGAAAACGTCCATATTAACATGATTTAAAAGTTTACAGCAGGTCATAATTAGGAAAAGAAAGCCTCGTGAAGAAAACAAGAAGCAAAAAGCCAGTCGGAATGGAAAGAAATCGATAAAATATAGGAGAAATAAAAAAAGAAAAAAGAAAAATCCCTGTAAAAAATCGACTGTTCTATATTTGGAAACACTGGACACGTACAGAATTAACACCAGTTTGAAAAGATAACTGCATGGTTTTATCATGAACATTTTTACACTACTTACAAATTGTTAAATGACCTAAGCAAATCACTAGAAACCTGAACATTACAGCAAAACACTCAGCCACGGTTCATTCCTTGTTGAGGCGGGAGTGGGGGTGGCCTTTTGGAGTTTTGATTGAAGACGTAAGTGAGGACTTAAGTTTGTTCCTTTAGTGGTTTGTAACTTCCTTAGGAGGCAGTTTCAAAGTTGGTTTCCCTGAACGGCTCTTTGCCAGAGAATCGAGAGGACTTTAGAAAAAAGTATAAATTTGGTCGATTCGACCTACCGACTGACTTACTGCGGTGTTGGAAATCAGTTGAAATATATGTTTAATTTGTACCCTAAGTATGCAGCTGCAAGGCATATACAAGTGAAAGTTCCGGGGCCTGAAAGGGATTCAGAGCAACTGAAACGCACGCCCCCTTTCTTCCGCACCCTAAACTATTGGTACCGCATACTGTCCGAAACATGCCCGAATAATGTTGCAATGCTTGAATGTCCCCCATTTTTCGCCAGTCATGAAATGTTGGTTTGTTATATTAATAATATCAAATGGAGCGCAAAAGCGAAGCAGGAATCCGTAGCTCTGTTAGCTAGAACTTTTCCTTTTCTTCTTGAGACATAATCAGTATGTCCGGTACTGTAAAGGTAGCGGGCCACTAACTTAAAATCCCATTGACTTACACACTAAATTTGGCTACTTCCGTGCCCCGGCCTAGCTCCCAGTAAAACTAAGTTTTCAACCAGGACATGCCACCCCTCTGATCGAAGCTCACAATCACGGCTTTCATGGCACCTTCAAATTTCCATACCCATGACCATTGAAATTGTGATCTAGAGAGCCTTGAATGATAGGGACGTGTTTCCCGCCATAATAGCTATACTCAAAAACGGTATTTCACAGAGCGGAGTAATACCATAAAAAAAAAAAAAATGGCACTTAAATTGGTCAGATTGCCTTGAATTTTGCACAATCTGTATTTCAACTCATTGTCTACAAAATCCAAATGCAAAAATGATCATATTTTGTAAGTAACACAGTCAGAAACAACATCCCATAAAATTTTTATGGCGCTTTGTCTGTCAGTAAACATTTTCCCAGGCACGAGTATTGGAGTTAGTGGTCCGCTACTTAAAGTGCGTAACCTCAACACCGGGGAAGCGCGAAGATTTGCGCGACAAGTGTGTCAAGCTCCTCAAAGTACGAATCCAGCCTACAACCGCGCAACAAGAGCGTCTATATTTGCTCCCACAGCTCTCTGATCGTTACTACAGTTCCAGATCATGAAGATTAAGAAGATGCGGACGGAGAGGTCAATAGACCTGCGTCCACTGAGGTTCCTAAGGTATCCTAAGGTATTTGTTCTCTACTTTGAAACCAATAAAAAGGCAAAAACGTGGAGAAAACCTGACTATCGTGATACGTAACAGAGATGACGACCGTTTGAGGATTCCTCATGGTCTGCTAAATTTGCCATGATTCGACTAAATATGAAGTTTACCCCCAATTTAATGTCGCTTTGGACAAAATTTCGACAACCCAACGATATATTAAAATATTGTTACACCGAAAAATATTTTGTGAAAAAAAAGTGCTTCCAAATAATTTTGGAAGTTGTTTCTAACTATGTAACTCATAAAACAGAATCATTTTTTCAATGTACATCGTAGTTAATGAGTGAAATACAGACTGTGCAAAATTCAGAAAAAAATGACGAAATTCAGTGCCATTTGTCGATTGTATAACTGCGCTGTGTAATGATGTACCTTTGAGCATCCACAAGGATGGTAAAACACGTAGCCTACCGATCATTCCAGCTTCTCTACTGAGCTGAAAATTTCAATGGTCATGAAATAAAGAGCGGAGCCCACAGTTTGATTTCTAACCAGAGGGCTGGTATTTCCAGGTGTGAAAACTTGTACAAGAAACAAAGGGCTGAGGAAGGGGCCTCGTTTAGTGGGTAAGTCCAAGAGAAATATAATAAGTGTTGCAATAACACTTGCTTTATAAATACTTAATTTCTGACTTTATCACTGCCAAAAATTTCAAAAATCTTTTAGAAGGACATCCAAGAACGTCAATTAATGAGGGGCTGATGGCTGCTTTATGGTCTTACTTGAAATTTAAAATTGCTATACGACTTCTTTCAAAAGATTTTCTCGAATATTTAAGGTAGTGAAATTGCAATAAAATCTTTAATGAATTACACTCTAATTTGAACGAGTGAAATGACCTCTTAAACACTCGTCGAAGTTTGACAAGGTCGACGTCACCCTTGGGCAAAAAACTGACAGGTTATCCTTTGATATATACCAACTCGATTTATTACAACCATGTCCCAAAGAAGTTTTGCTAATACTAATAGAACTCACTCATCAAACACTAGGCTGATATATGCTCGCCAGCTTTCAATCCCACAATTTCCTCAAAACTGCTTTAGATGGCCCACATTTTAGCATAAGAAGCACTTCAGTTAGTCAACTTTGATATTAAATTGACGATAGACCCCATCCTATTTAGTAATATAGTTTGCAAAAGTTGTCCTAATGTTCCTTCTTGATAATATTTTGGTAGGATGACGGCGTATATCATATTGAGACGGCAATAAGTACACAGAGGAAGACTTGGTCAAGTTCAAAAGAACCACTGTCTTTGTTACAAATCAGCAATCCATGCCACGAGGACAATAGGCACCTAGGTGCTTAAGCCTACCCACTATCAGTCTTAATGAATAGTTACCGCAGAAAAAAAGCTTTTTCGCATCGACGACTTTTGAATATTCATTCCAGAGCGCTTTTTACTAAAAGCAAGGATCGCTCTCGAAAGATATACAAATTTGGCCTCAATATGATCAGAAGCCCCGGCTACATTAGTAGCCGGGGCTTCTGATCATATTGAGGCCTTTCGAATCAAATGCTAATTACAGTAAAAATGGAATAGTATTTATCTTAAAATGGGAAGTTATTTAATTCAAAATCATTTATAATAGTCAGCAAAATCACTTTGTTGGGGGGGTAACGTTGACCGACCTTATCATGTTAGTTACATATGAAAACGTCCATATTAACATGATTTAAAAGTTTACAGCAGGTCATAATTAGGAAAAGAAAGCCTCGTGAAGAAAACAAGAAGCAAAAAGCCAGTCGGAATGGAAAGAAATCGATAAAATATAGGAGAAATAAAAAAAGAAAAAAGAAAAATCCCTGTAAAAAATCGACTGTTCTATATTTGGAAACACTGGACACGTACAGAATTAACACCAGTTTGAAAAGATAACTGCATGGTTTTATCATGAACATTTTTACACTACTTACAAATTGTTAAATGACCTAAGCAAATCACTAGAAACCTGAACATTACAGCAAAACACTCAGCCACGGTTCATTCCTTTTTGAGGCGGGAGTGGGGGTGGCCTTTTGGAGTTTTGATTGAAGACGTAAGTGAGGACTTAAGTTTGTTCCTTTAGTGGTTTGTAACTTCCTTAGGAGGCAGTTTCAAAGTTGGTTTCCCTGAACGGCTCTTTGCCAGAGAATCGAGAGGACTTTAGAAAAAGTATAAATTTGGTCGATTCGACCTACCGACTGACTTACTGCGGTGTTGGAAATCAGTTGAAATATATGTTTAATTTGTACCCTAAGTATGCAGCTGCAAGGCATATACAAGTGAAAGTTCCGGGGCCTGAAAGGGATTCAGAGCAACTGAAACGCACGCCCCTTTCTTCCGCACCCTAAACTATTGGTACCGCATACTGTCCGAAACATGCCCGAATAATGTTGCAATGCTTGAATGTCCCCCATTTTTCGCCAGTCATGAAATGTTGGTTTGTTATATTAATAATATCAAATGGAGCGCAAAAGCGAAGCAGGAATCCGTAGCTCTGTTAGCTAGAACTTTTCCTTTTCTTCTTGAGACATAATCAGTATGTCCGGTACTGTAAAGGTAGCGGGCCACTAACTTAAAATCCCATTGACTTACACACTAAATTTGGCTACTTCCGTGCCCCGGCCTAGCTCCCAGTAAAACTAAGTTTTCAACCAGGACATGCCACCCCTCTGATCGAAGCTCACAATCACGGCTTTCATGGCACCTTCAAATTTCCATACCCATGACCATTGAAATTGTGATCTAGAGAGCCTTGAATGATAGGGACGTGTTTCCCGCCATAATAGCTATACTCAAAAACGGTATTTCACAGAGCGGAGTAATACCATAAAAAAAAAAAAAATGGCACTTAAATTGGTCAGATTGCCTTGAATTTTGCACAATCTGTATTTCAACTCATTGTCTACAAAATCCAAATGCAAAAATGATCATATTTTGTAAGTAACACAGTCAGAAACAACATCCCATAAAATTTTTATGGCGCTTTGTCTGTCAGTAAACATTTTCCCAGGCACGAGTATTGGAGTTAGTGGTCCGCTACTTAAAGTGCGTAACCTCAACACCGGGGAAGCGCGAAGATTTGCGCGACAAGTGTGTCAAGCTCCTCAAAGTACGAATCCAGCCTACAACCGCGCAACAAGAGCGTCTATATTTGCTCCCACAGCTCTCTGATCGTTACTACAGTTCCAGATCATGAAGATTAAGAAGATGCGGACGGAGAGGTCAATAGACCTGCGTCCACTGAGGTTCCTAAGGTATCCTAAGGTATTTGTTCTCTACTTTGAAACCAATAAAAAGGCAAAAACGTGGAGAAAACCTGACTATCGTGATACGTAACAGAGATGACGACCGTTTGAGGATTCCTCATGGTCTGCTAAATTTGCCATGATTCGACTAAATATGAAGTTTACCCCCAATTTAATGTCGCTTTGGACAAAATTTCGACAACCCAACGATATATTAAAATATTGTTACACCGAAAAATATTTTGTGAAAAAAAAAGTGCTTCCAAATAGATTTGGAAGTTGTTTCTAACTATGTAACTCATAAAACAGAATCATTTTTTCAATGTACATCGTAGTTAATGAGTGAAATACAGACTGTGCAAAATTCAGAAAAAATGACGAAATTCAGTGCCATTTGTCGATTGTATAACTGCGCTGTGTAATGATGTACCTTTGAGCATCCACAAGGATGGTAAAACACGTAGCCTACCGATCATTCCAGCTTCTCTACTGAGCTGAAAATTTCAATGGTCATGAAATAAAGAGCGGAGCCCACAGTTTGATTTCTAACCAGAGGGCTGGTATTTCCAGGTGTGAAAACTTGTACAAGAAACAAAGGGCTGAGGAAGGGGCCTCGTTTAGTGGGTAAGTCCAAGAGAAATATAATAAGTGTTGCAATAACACTTGCTTTATAAATACTTAATTTCTGACTTTATCACTGCCAAAAATTTCAAAAATCTTTTAGAAGGACATCCAAGAACGTCAATTAATGAGGGGCTGATGGCTGCTTTATGGTCTTACTTGAAATTTAAAATTGCTATACGACTTCTTTCAAAAGATTTTCTCGAATATTTAAGGTAGTGAAATTGCAATAAAATCTTTAATGAATTACACTCTAATTTGAACGAGTGAAATGACCTCTTAAACACTCGTCGAAGTTTGACAAGGTCGACGTCACCCTTGGGCAAAAAACTGACAGGTTATCCTTTGATATATACCAACTCGATTTATTACAACCATGTCCCAAAGAAGTTTTGCTAATACTAATAGAACTCACTCATCAAACACTAGGCTGATATATGCTCGCCAGCTTTCAATCCCACAATTTCCTCAAAACTGCTTTAGATGGCCCACATTTTAGCATAAGAAGCACTTCAGTTAGTCAACTTTGATATTAAATTGACGATAGACCCCATCCTATTTAGTAATATAGTTTGCAAAAGTTGTCCTAATGTTCCTTCTTGATAATATTTTGGTAGGATGACGGCGTATATCATATTGAGACGGCAATAAGTACACAGAGGAAGACTTGGTCAAGTTCAAAAGAACCACTGTCTTTGTTACAAATCAGCAATCCATGCCACGAGGACAATAGGCACCTAGGTGCTTAAGCCTACCCCCTAACAGTCTTAATGAATAGTTACCACAGAAAAAAAAAGCTTTTTCGCATCGACGACTTTTGAATATTCATTCCAGAGCGCTTTTTACTAAAAGCAAGGATCGCTCTCGAAAGATATACAAATTTGGCCTCAATATGATCAGAAGCCCCGGCTACATTAGTAGCCGGGGCTTCTGATCATATTGAGGCCTTTCGAATCAAATGCTAATTACAGTAAAAATGGAATAGTATTTATCTTAAAATGGGAAGTTATTTAATTCAAAATCATTTATAATAGTCAGCAAAATCACTTTGTTGGGGGGGGGGGTAACGTTGACCGACCTTATCATGTTAGTTACATATGAAAACGTCCATATTAACATGATTTAAAAGTTTACAGCAGGTCATAATTAGGAAAAGAAAGCCTCGTGAAGAAAACAAGAAGCAAAAAGCCAGTCGGAATGGAAAGAAATCGATAAAATATAGGAGAAATAAAAAAAGAAAAAAGAAAAATCCCTGTAAAAAATCGACTGTTCTATATTTGGAAACACTGGACACGTACAGAATTAACACCAGTTTGAAAAGATAACTGCATGGTTTTATCATGAACATTTTTACACTACTTACAAATTGTTAAATGACCTAAGCAAATCACTAGAAACCTGAACATTACAGCAAAACACTCAGCCACGGTTCATTCCTTTTTGAGGCGGGAGTGGGGGTGGCCTTTTGGAGTTTTGATTGAAGACGTAAGTGAGGACTTAAGTTTGTTCCTTTAGTGGTTTGTAACTTCCTTA
Organism: Holothuria scabra; assembly: GCA_037179385.1. Classification (NCBI taxonomy): domain Eukaryota; kingdom Metazoa; phylum Echinodermata; class Holothuroidea; order Aspidochirotida; family Holothuriidae; genus Holothuria; species Holothuria scabra. The sequence continues at coordinate 14,334,904 of CM074192.1, read as the reverse complement.
GGAGGCAGTTTCAAAGTTGGTTTCCCTGAACGGCTCTTTGCCAGAGAATCGAGAGGACTTTAGAAAAAAGTATAAATTTGGTCGATTCGACCTACCGACTGACTTACTGCGGTGTTGGAAATCAGTTGAAATATATGTTTAATTTGTACCCTAAGTATGCAGCTGCAAGGCATATACAAGTGAAAGTTCCGGGGCCTGAAAGGGATTCAGAGCAACTGAAACGCACGCCCCCTTTCTTCCGCACCCTAAACTATTGGTACCGCATACTGTCCGAAACATGCCCGAATAATGTTGCAATGCTTGAATGTCCCCCATTTTTCGCCAGTCATGAAATGTTGGTTTGTTATATTAATAATATCAAATGGAGCGCAAAAGCGAAGCAGGAATCCGTAGCTCTGTTAGCTAGAACTTTTCCTTTTCTTCTTGAGACATAATCAGTATGTCCGGTACTGTAAAGGTAGCGGGCCACTAACTTAAAATCCCATTGACTTACACACTAAATTTGGCTACTTCCGTGCCCCGGCCTAGCTCCCAGTAAAACTAAGTTTTCAACCAGGACATGCCACCCCTCTGATCGAAGCTCACAATCACGGCTTTCATGGCACCTTCAAATTTCCATACCCATGACCATTGAAATTGTGATCTAGAGAGCCTTGAATGATAGGGACGTGTTTCCCGCCATAATAGCTATACTCAAAAACGGTATTTCACAGAGCGGAGTAATACCATAAAAAAAAAAAAAATGGCACTTAAATTGGTCAGATTGCCTTGAATTTTGCACAATCTGTATTTCAACTCATTGTCTACAAAATCCAAATGCAAAAATGATCATATTTTGTAAGTAACACAGTCAGAAACAACATCCCATAAAATTTTTATGGCGCTTTGTCTGTCAGTAAACATTTTCCCAGGCACGAGTATTGGAGTTAGTGGTCCGCTACTTAAAGTGCGTAACCTCAACACCGGGGAAGCGCGAAGATTTGCGCGACAAGTGTGTCAAGCTCCTCAAAGTACGAATCCAGCCTACAACCGCGCAACAAGAGCGTCTATATTTGCTCCCACAGCTCTCTGATCGTTACTACAGTTCCAGATCATGAAGATTAAGAAGATGCGGACGGAGAGGTCAATAGACCTGCGTCCACTGAGGTTCCTAAGGTATCCTAAGGTATTTGTTCTCTACTTTGAAACCAATAAAAAGGCAAAAACGTGGAGAAAACCTGACTATCGTGATACGTAACAGAGATGACGACCGTTTGAGGATTCCTCATGGTCTGCTAAATTTGCCATGATTCGACTAAATATGAAGTTTACCCCCAATTTAATGTCGCTTTGGACAAAATTTCGACAACCCAACGATATATTAAAATATTGTTACACCGAAAAATATTTTGTGAAAAAAAAGTGCTTCCAAATAATTTTGGAAGTTGTTTCTAACTATGTAACTCATAAAACAGAATCATTTTTTCAATGTACATCGTAGTTAATGAGTGAAATACAGACTGTGCAAAATTCAGAAAAAAATGACGAAATTCAGTGCCATTTGTCGATTGTATAACTGCGCTGTGTAATGATGTACCTTTGAGCATCCACAAGGATGGTAAAACACGTAGCCTACCGATCATTCCAGCTTCTCTACTGAGCTGAAAATTTCAATGGTCATGAAATAAAGAGCGGAGCCCACAGTTTGATTTCTAACCAGAGGGCTGGTATTTCCAGGTGTGAAAACTTGTACAAGAAACAAAGGGCTGAGGAAGGGGCCTCGTTTAGTGGGTAAGTCCAAGAGAAATATAATAAGTGTTGCAATAACACTTGCTTTATAAATACTTAATTTCTGACTTTATCACTGCCAAAAATTTCAAAAATCTTTTAGAAGGACATCCAAGAACGTCAATTAATGAGGGGCTGATGGCTGCTTTATGGTCTTACTTGAAATTTAAAATTGCTATACGACTTCTTTCAAAAGATTTTCTCGAATATTTAAGGTAGTGAAATTGCAATAAAATCTTTAATGAATTACACTCTAATTTGAACGAGTGAAATGACCTCTTAAACACTCGTCGAAGTTTGACAAGGTCGACGTCACCCTTGGGCAAAAAACTGACAGGTTATCCTTTGATATATACCAACTCGATTTATTACAACCATGTCCCAAAGAAGTTTTGCTAATACTAATAGAACTCACTCATCAAACACTAGGCTGATATATGCTCGCCAGCTTTCAATCCCACAATTTCCTCAAAACTGCTTTAGATGGCCCACATTTTAGCATAAGAAGCACTTCAGTTAGTCAACTTTGATATTAAATTGACGATAGACCCCATCCTATTTAGTAATATAGTTTGCAAAAGTTGTCCTAATGTTCCTTCTTGATAATATTTTGGTAGGATGACGGCGTATATCATATTGAGACGGCAATAAGTACACAGAGGAAGACTTGGTCAAGTTCAAAAGAACCACTGTCTTTGTTACAAATCAGCAATCCATGCCACGAGGACAATAGGCACCTAGGTGCTTAAGCCTACCCTAACAGTCTTAATGAATAGTTACCACAGAAAAAAAAAGCTTTTTCGCATCGACGACTTTTGAATATTCATTCCAGAGCGCTTTTTACTAAAAGCAAGGATCGCTCTCGAAAGATATACAAATTTGGCCTCAATATGATCAGAAGCCCCGGCTACATTAGTAGCCGGGGCTTCTGATCATATTGAGGCCTTTCGAATCAAATGCTAATTACAGTAAAAATGGAATAGTATTTATCTTAAAATGGGAAGTTATTTAATTCAAAATCATTTATAATAGTCAGCAAAATCACTTTGTTGGGGGGGTAACGTTGACCGACCTTATCATGTTAGTTACATATGAAAACGTCCATATTAACATGATTTAAAAGTTTACAGCAGGTCATAATTAGGAAAAGAAAGCCTCGTGAAGAAAACAAGAAGCAAAAAGCCAGTCGGAATGGAAAGAAATCGATAAAATATAGGAGAAATAAAAAAAGAAAAAAGAAAAATCCCTGTAAAAAATCGACTGTTCTATATTTGGAAACACTGGACACGTACAGAATTAACACCAGTTTGAAAAGATAACTGCATGGTTTTATCATGAACATTTTTACACTACTTACAAATTGTTAAATGACCTAAGCAAATCACTAGAAACCTGAACATTACAGCAAAACACTCAGCCACGGTTCATTCCTTTTTGAGGCGGGAGTGGGGGTGGCCTTTTGGAGTTTTGATTGAAGACGTAAGTGAGGACTTAAGTTTGTTCCTTTAGTGGTTTGTAACTTCCTTAGGAGGCAGTTTCAAAGTTGGTTTCCCTGAACGGCTCTTTGCCAGAGAATCGAGAGGACTTTAGAAAAAAGTATAAATTTGGTCGATTCGACCTACCGACTGACTTACTGCGGTGTTGGAAATCAGTTGAAATATATGTTTAATTTGTACCCTAAGTATGCAGCTGCAAGGCATATACAAGTGAAAGTTCCGGGGCCTGAAAGGGATTCAGAGCAACTGAAACGCACGCCCCCTTTCTTCCGCACCCTAAACTATTGGTACCGCATACTGTCCGAAACATGCCCGAATAATGTTGCAATGCTTGAATGTCCCCCATTTTTCGCCAGTCATGAAATGTTGGTTTGTTATATTAATAATATCAAATGGAGCGCAAAAGCGAAGCAGGAATCCGTAGCTCTGTTAGCTAGAACTTTTCCTTTTCTTCTTGAGACATAATCAGTATGTCCGGTACTGTAAAGGTAGCGGGCCACTAACTTAAAATCCCATTGACTTACACACTAAATTTGGCTACTTCCGTGCCCCGGCCTAGCTCCCAGTAAAACTAAGTTTTCAACCAGGACATGCCACCCCTCTGATCGAAGCTCACAATCACGGCTTTCATGGCACCTTCAAATTTCCATACCCATGACCATTGAAATTGTGATCTAGAGAGCCTTGAATGATAGGGACGTGTTTCCCGCCATAATAGCTGTACTCAAAAACGGTATTTCACAGAGCGGAGTAATACCATAAAAAAAAAAAAAAAATGGCACTTAAATTGGTCAGATTGCCTTGAATTTTGCACAATCTGTATTTCAACTCATTGTCTACAAAATCCAAATGCAAAAATGATCATATTTTGTAAGTAACACAGTCAGAAACAACATCCCATAAAATTTTTATGGCGCTTTGTCTGTCAGTAAACATTTTCCCAGGCACGAGTATTGGAGTTAGTGGTCCGCTACTTAAAGTGCGTAACCTCAACACCGGGGAAGCGCGAAGATTTGCGCGACAAGTGTGTCAAGCTCCTCAAAGTACGAATCCAGCCTACAACCGCGCAACAAGAGCGTCTATATTTGCTCCCACAGCTCTCTGATCGTTACTACAGTTCCAGATCATGAAGATTAAGAAGATGCGGACGGAGAGGTCAATAGACCTGCGTCCACTGAGGTTCCTAAGGTATCCTAAGGTATTTGTTCTCTACTTTGAAACCAATAAAAAGGCAAAAACGTGGAGAAAACCTGACTATCGTGATACGTAACAGAGATGACGACCGTTTGAGGATTCCTCATGGTCTGCTAAATTTGCCATGATTCGACTAAATATGAAGTTTACCCCCAATTTAATGTCGCTTTGGACAAAATTTCGACAACCCAACGATATATTAAAATATTGTTACACCGAAAAATATTTTGTGAAAAAAAAGTGCTTCCAAATAATTTTGGAAGTTGTTTCTAACTATGTAACTCATAAAACAGAATCATTTTTTCAATGTACATCGTAGTTAATGAGTGAAATACAGACTGTGCAAAATTCAGAAAAAAATGACGAAATTCAGTGCCATTTGTCGATTGTATAACTGCGCTGTGTAATGATGTACCTTTGAGCATCCACAAGGATGGTAAAACACGTAGCCTACCGATCATTCCAGCTTCTCTACTGAGCTGAAAATTTCAATGGTCATGAAATAAAGAGCGGAGCCCACAGTTTGATTTCTAACCAGAGGGCTGGTATTTCCAGGTGTGAAAACTTGTACAAGAAACAAAGGGCTGAGGAAGGGGCCTCGTTTAGTGGGTAAGTCCAAGAGAAATATAATAAGTGTTGCAATAACACTTGCTTTATAAATACTTAATTTCTGACTTTATCACTGCCAAAAATTTCAAAAATCTTTTAGAAGGACATCCAAGAACGTCAATTAATGAGGGGCTGATGGCTGCTTTATGGTCTTACTTGAAATTTAAAATTGCTATACGACTTCTTTCAAAAGATTTTCTCGAATATTTAAGGTAGTGAAATTGCAATAAAATCTTTAATGAATTACACTCTAATTTGAACGAGTGAAATGACCTCTTAAACACTCGTCGAAGTTTGACAAGGTCGACGTCACCCTTGGGCAAAAAACTGACAGGTTATCCTTTGATATATACCAACTCGATTTATTACAACCATGTCCCAAAGAAGTTTTGCTAATACTAATAGAACTCACTCATCAAACACTAGGCTGATATATGCTCGCCAGCTTTCAATCCCACAATTTCCTCAAAACTGCTTTAGATGGCCCACATTTTAGCATAAGAAGCACTTCAGTTAGTCAACTTTGATATTAAATTGACGATAGACCCCATCCTATTTAGTAATATAGTTTGCAAAAGTTGTCCTAATGTTCCTTCTTGATAATATTTTGGTAGGATGACGGCGTATATCATATTGAGACGGCAATAAGTACACAGAGGAAGACTTGGTCAAGTTCAAAAGAACCACTGTCTTTGTTACAAATCAGCAATCCATGCCACGAGGACAATAGGCACCTAGGTGCTTAAGCCTACCCTAACAGTCTTAATGAATAGTTACCACAGAAAAAAAAAGCTTTTTCGCATCGACGACTTTTGAATATTCATTCCAGAGCGCTTTTTACTAAAAGCAAGGATCGCTCTCGAAAGATATACAAATTTGGCCTCAATATGATCAGAAGCCCCGGCTACATTAGTAGCCGGGGCTTCTGATCATATTGAGGCCTTTCGAATCAAATGCTAATTACAGTAAAAATGGAATAGTATTTATCTTAAAATGGGAAGTTATTTAATTCAAAATCATTTATAATAGTCAGCAAAATCACTTTGTTGGGGGGGTAACGTTGACCGACCTTATCATGTTAGTTACATATGAAAACGTCCATATTAACATGATTTAAAAGTTTACAGCAGGTCATAATTAGGAAAAGAAAGCCTCGTGAAGAAAACAAGAAGCAAAAAGCCAGTCGGAATGGAAAGAAATCGATAAAATATAGGAGAAATAAAAAAAGAAAAAAGAAAAATCCCTGTAAAAAATCGACTGTTCTATATTTGGAAACACTGGACACGTACAGAATTAACACCAGTTTGAAAAGATAACTGCATGGTTTTATCATGAACATTTTTACACTACTTACAAATTGTTAAATGACCTAAGCAAATCACTAGAAACCTGAACATTACAGCAAAACACTCAGCCACGGTTCATTCCTTTTTGAGGCGGGAGTGGGGGTGGCCTTTTGGAGTTTTGATTGAAGACGTAAGTGAGGACTTAAGTTTGTTCCTTTAGTGGTTTGTAACTTCCTTAGGAGGCAGTTTCAAAGTTGGTTTCCCTGAACGGCTCTTTGCCAGAGAATCGAGAGGACTTTAGAAAAAGTATAAATTTGGTCGATTCGACCTACCGACTGACTTACTGCGGTGTTGGAAATCAGTTGAAATATATGTTTAATTTGTACCCTAAGTATGCAGCTGCAAGGCATATACAAGTGAAAGTTCCGGGGCCTGAAAGGGATTCAGAGCAACTGAAACGCACGCCCCTTTCTTCCGCACCCTAAACTATTGGTACCGCATACTGTCCGAAACATGCCCGAATAATGTTGCAATGCTTGAATGTCCCCCATTTTTCGCCAGTCATGAAATGTTGGTTTGTTATATTAATAATATCAAATGGAGCGCAAAAGCGAAGCAGGAATCCGTAGCTCTGTTAGCTAGAACTTTTCCTTTTCTTCTTGAGACATAATCAGTATGTCCGGTACTGTAAAGGTAGCGGGCCACTAACTTAAAATCCCATTGACTTACACACTAAATTTGGCTACTTCCGTGCCCCGGCCTAGCTCCCAGTAAAACTAAGTTTTCAACCAGGACATGCCACCCCTCTGATCGAAGCTCACAATCACGGCTTTCATGGCACCTTCAAATTTCCATACCCATGACCATTGAAATTGTGATCTAGAGAGCCTTGAATGATAGGGACGTGTTTCCCGCCATAATAGCTATACTCAAAAACGGTATTTCACAGAGCGGAGTAATACCATAAAAAAAAAAAAAAAATGGCACTTAAATTGGTCAGATTGCCTTGAATTTTGCACAATCTGTATTTCAACTCATTGTCTACAAAATCCAAATGCAAAAATGATCATATTTTGTAAGTAACACAGTCAGAAACAACATCCCATAAAATTTTTATGGCGCTTTGTCTGTCAGTAAACATTTTCCCAGGCACGAGTATTGGAGTTAGTGGTCCGCTACTTAAAGTGCGTAACCTCAACACCGGGGAAGCGCGAAGATTTGCGCGACAAGTGTGTCAAGCTCCTCAAAGTACGAATCCAGCCTACAACCGCGCAACAAGAGCGTCTATATTTGCTCCCACAGCTCTCTGATCGTTACTACAGTTCCAGATCATGAAGATTAAGAAGATGCGGACGGAGAGGTCAATAGACCTGCGTCCACTGAGGTTCCTAAGGTATCCTAAGGTATTTGTTCTCTACTTTGAAACCAATAAAAAGGCAAAAACGTGGAGAAAACCTGACTATCGTGATACGTAACAGAGATGACGACCGTTTGAGGATTCCTCATGGTCTGCTAAATTTGCCATGATTCGACTAAATATGAAGTTTACCCCCAATTTAATGTCGCTTTGGACAAAATTTCGACAACCCAACGATATATTAAAATATTGTTACACCGAAAAATATTTTGTGAAAAAAAAGTGCTTCCAAATAATTTTGGAAGTTGTTTCTAACTATGTAACTCATAAAACAGAATCATTTTTTCAATGTACATCGTAGTTAATGAGTGAAATACAGACTGTGCAAAATTCAGAAAAAAATGACGAAATTCAGTGCCATTTGTCGATTGTATAACTGCGCTGTGTAATGATGTACCTTTGAGCATCCACAAGGATGGTAAAACACGTAGCCTACCGATCATTCCAGCTTCTCTACTGAGCTGAAAATTTCAATGGTCATGAAATAAAGAGCGGAGCCCACAGTTTGATTTCTAACCAGAGGGCTGGTATTTCCAGGTGTGAAAACTTGTACAAGAAACAAAGGGCTGAGGAAGGGGCCTCGTTTAGTGGGTAAGTCCAAGAGAAATATAATAAGTGTTGCAATAACACTTGCTTTATAAATACTTAATTTCTGACTTTATCACTGCCAAAAATTTCAAAAATCTTTTAGAAGGACATCCAAGAACGTCAATTAATGAGGGGCTGATGGCTGCTTTATGGTCTTACTTGAAATTTAAAATTGCTATACGACTTCTTTCAAAAGATTTTCTCGAATATTTAAGGTAGTGAAATTGCAATAAAATCTTTAATGAATTACACTCTAATTTGAACGAGTGAAATGACCTCTTAAACACTCGTCGAAGTTTGACAAGGTCGACGTCACCCTTGGGCAAAAAACTGACAGGTTATCCTTTGATATATACCAACTCGATTTATTACAACCATGTCCCAAAGAAGTTTTGCTAATACTAATAGAACTCACTCATCAAACACTAGGCTGATATATGCTCGCCAGCTTTCAATCCCACAATTTCCTCAAAACTGCTTTAGATGGCCCACATTTTAGCATAAGAAGCACTTCAGTTAGTCAACTTTGATATTAAATTGACGATAGACCCCATCCTATTTAGTAATATAGTTTGCAAAAGTTGTCCTAATGTTCCTTCTTGATAATATTTTGGTAGGATGACGGCGTATATCATATTGAGACGGCAATAAGTACACAGAGGAAGACTTGGTCAAGTTCAAAAGAACCACTGTCTTTGTTACAAATCAGCAATCCATGCCACGAGGACAATAGGCACCTAGGTGCTTAAGCCTACCCCTAACAGTCTTAATGAATAGTTACCACCTAACAAAAAAAGCTTTTTCGCATCGACGACTTTTGAATATTCATTCCAGAGCGCTTTTTACTAAAAGCAAGGATCGCTCTCGAAAGATATACAAATTTGGCCTCAATATGATCAGAAGCCCCGGCTACATTAGTAGCCGGGGCTTCTGATCATATTGAGGCCTTTCGAATCAAATGCTAATTACAGTAAAAATGGAATAGTATTTATCTTAAAATGGGAAGTTATTTAATTCAAAATCATTTATAATAGTCAGTAAAATCACTTTGTTGGGGGGGGGGGGTAACGTTGACCGACCTTATCATGTTAGTTACATATGAAAACGTCCATATTAACATGATTTAAAAGTTTACAGCAGGTCATAATTAGGAAAAGAAAGCCTCGTGAAGAAAACAAGAAGCAAAAAGCCAGTCGGAATGGAAAGAAATCGATAAAATATAGGAGAAATAAAAAAAGAAAAAAGAAAAATCCCTGTAAAAAATCGACTGTTCTATATTTGGAAACACTGGACACGTACAGAATTAACACCAGTTTGAAAAGATAACTGCATGGTTTTATCATGAACATTTTTACACTACTTACAAATTGTTAAATGACCTAAGCAAATCACTAGAAACCTGAACATTACAGCAAAACACTCAGCCACGGTTCATTCCTTTTTGAGGCGGGAGTGGGGGTGGCCTTTTGGAGTTTTGATTGAAGACGTAAGTGAGGACTTAAGTTTGTTCCTTTAGTGGTTTGTAACTTCCTTAGGAGGCAGTTTCAAAGTTGGTTTCCCTGAACGGCTCTTTGCCAGAGAATCGAGAGGACTTTAGAAAAAAGTATAAATTTGGTCGATTCGACCTACCGACTGACTTACTGCGGTGTTGGAAATCAGTTGAAATATATGTTTAATTTGTACCCTAAGTATGCAGCTGCAAGGCATATACAAGTGAAAGTTCCGGGGCCTGAAAGGGATTCAGAGCAACTGAAACGCACGCCCCCTTTCTTCCGCACCCTAAACTATTGGTACCGCATACTGTCCGAAACATGCCCGAATAATGTTGCAATGCTTGAATGTCCCCCATTTTTCGCCAGTCATGAAATGTTGGTTTGTTATATTAATAATATCAAATGGAGCGCAAAAGCGAAGCAGGAATCCGTAGCTCTGTTAGCTAGAACTTTTCCTTTTCTTCTTGAGACATAATCAGTATGTCCGGTACTGTAAAGGTAGCGGGCCACTAACTTAAAATCCCATTGACTTACACACTAAATTTGGCTACTTCCGTGCCCCGGCCTAGCTCCCAGTAAAACTAAGTTTTCAACCAGGACATGCCACCCCTCTGATCGAAGCTCACAATCACGGCTTTCATGGCACCTTCAAATTTCCATACCCATGACCATTGAAATTGTGATCTAGAGAGCCTTGAATGATAGGGACGTGTTTCCCGCCATAATAGCTATACTCAAAAACGGTATTTCACAGAGCGGAGTAATACCATAAAAAAAAAAAAAAAAAAATGGCACTTAAATTGGTCAGATTGCCTTGAATTTTGCACAATCTGTATTTCAACTCATTGTCTACAAAATCCAAATGCAAAAATGATCATATTTTGTAAGTAACACAGTCAGAAACAACATCCCATAAAATTTTTATGGCGCTTTGTCTGTCAGTAAACATTTTCCCAGGCACGAGTATTGGAGTTAGTGGTCCGCTACTTAAAGTGCGTAACCTCAACACCGGGGAAGCGCGAAGATTTGCGCGACAAGTGTGTCAAGCTCCTCAAAGTACGAATCCAGCCTACAACCGCGCAACAAGAGCGTCTATATTTGCTCCCACAGCTCTCTGATCGTTACTACAGTAACAGTAACAGTACAAGGATGGTAAAATACGTAGCCTACCGAAAATATAGCACCATACCTCCTTGGTAGTTCTGGGGTAAGAATTATGGTTGACACCCGAACCGTACACTGACGGCACTGTGCACCGCTCAGTCGGACCAGGGAGCTGTCCGTTACAGCTGCCTGGTTGGACCCACGGAATCTTTGTCAGTCGAGTACAATCGGTGTAACAGGACCACAGAATTCTGCACGAAGAGAACACATGGAAGCATGTATTTCGCAATTCCTCTAAATGCTTTTATTGTGCTAGATGAGCAAAGGGTAAATGAATCATGTTTTCCCCTGTTCGTGATTGCTGACCAAACAATGCAATAATATGATAATATTCGATTAACATCGGCTAAAATGTCATCATTTTCAAAACTTAATTCATGTAATCCCCTAAATGGTATCGTTTGGAAACTTCTCTCATGAAATGCATTTTTGGTGTTTTCGTCGTTTGGTTTTATGGTCTGATTTGGTTTTCGGTGTTCTCTTTGTTAAAAGTTTCTAGTTGCTCCGCTATCTTGCAGTAGTAGCAGTTCACAGGGCGAGTGTAATGAAGACCCAAGGCTGCTGCGGTACTGTAATGTGCAATGCAGTGTCAGCTAGCTAGGTCTAACTTTACTCACTGCATGGTAGTTGGTACGGTACGGCGCGGTAGTGTATGCATGCATGCGAGTCTGTAGTAATCGACGGACATTTCGGCACTCACAACATATGTTAGTTCATTCATGAATTATTGACTGATTGCTGAAAAATACATTTTTCTTGATGTTTAAGTACATACTACACGATATTTGAAGCAAAATGGGAAAACCTAAGAAGTCAAAGAAAGGGAAGTCTGGTGATGACGAGTAAGTTCTTTCTTCATATCATGTCCAATTGGCAATGTTAACTTAGCCTAGCCTAGCCTAGGCTAGGCCTAAAACGAACTCAACAGCACTTAGGCCTAGCCTAGGGGCCTAACGTTAGGCATGTATCGTTACACTAGCAAAGGCCTAGCCTGTGCAGCACTAAGTTACTACAGTACTAAACTAGGGTGCTAATTTAGAATCCGTGCCCGGAAGTAGACATAATTTTACTCACTTCACAACTTCCAAAAGAGGGCGCTGAAACTTTAAAGTTTTTTTTTTTTTAAGTAAAAAACCCTTTTCTTTTTTTCCTCACTCGAGGAACAGCGCTATAAGTGTGTGCTGTGGAAAGAAGTGAATGGTTAGTGCTGTGGAAGAAAGAAAAGCATTGTTAGTACCGGGACCCGAACCCTCGACCCTAGCGGTATAGCGATTCTAGCATAAAGACCAGCGCGCTTGCCTACTGCGCTACGAGCGCCGTTGCCGGTGGATGGGTTAAAAATAATATACGTACTGTCTAATAATACTATCTATTACATATAGCTGTAGGTATACGTATTTACGTATACCTAAAGCTAACTGTATGTACTTGAGAGTGTATATATATGTACAGTATGAGATACGTATACGTAAATGTTTATATACCCCTACGTATACAGTTCCTATGCATGCGTACACCTGCATATGGCCCACCCTAACCCTATACCTATGCGTACATAACCCTTATACTATGCGTACGTAACCCTAACCTTATTACTATGCGTACGTAACCCTAACCTATTACTATGCATATGTAACCCCTAACCGTACAGCTATGACGCAGTTCCGGGCACGGATTCTAAATTAGAGCCTAAACTAGCTTCAGTAGTTAGGGTAAGATTAACAACGTGGTTCTAATTTAGAATTGGGGTCCGGAACTTACTTCATACGCGGATACATACCCATAGCATAGGCCTAGTACTAGCTTAATAGGGTTAGGGATATAATACACATACGAATGTATGCATATGTATAGATATAAATACACATAGCCTACGAATATATGTGTACATTCTACATGCATACGCATACATATGCATAGGTAGAAGGTTAGGGTGGGGTATATGTTGGTGCATGCACACGTGGGAATGTTTAAATATGTACTTATGTATATGGACATGCGTAATTACTTGGCTCTGGGGATACGTATATGCATGTAGCTATATACAAATAAATATTTGTATACATGCATATCTGTACATGTCTTTATAAAGTATGTGGTACTGTTAGACAGAACTTACATTATTTGAAAACCCTCCACTGGCAACAGCTCTCATAGCGCAGTCGGCAAGCACGCTAGTCTATATGCTATACTGTGTATACCGGTATGTCAGGGGTTCAATTCCATGTTTAACCATTGCTTTTCTTTCTTCCACAGCATTAACCATTCACTTCTTTCAATGGCAAATTCATCATACTGCTCCTCTTGGGTGGAGAAAAAAAAAGGAACACATTTTACTACAGGGGGAAAAAAACATAAAAAAAAACAAAAAATTTGTTTTTTCTCTGAAAAAAATAGATTTTCAGCACCCCCTTTTAAGTTAAGAGTGGTTTAAAATGATGTCATTTCCGGGCACTTATTCTAAATTGGTACCAAGAACGTACACTCAGTAGAGCCATGGCTTACTGTCGCCTGAACAGCGAACTTCACCCAACTGTAATAGTGACATTCTCAGTATTAGAAAACTTCCACTGGATCAAGGCCTAGCCTGGCCCTCAAGCAGGGTTGTATGTTCGTTACATAGTCTAAAGGCTCATTCCTCTCACAACACAGCCCTTGCGCAGATACACTTCACAACCGTAGTCACTAGCCAGGATGCGGAACGTCACCTCTTGCATCTCCAAATAACAAAATATTCTGACCAAACTTCACACAAACGATCTCTGGCACCGCATTTACCTTTCCACAAAAGATGTGTACAAAGTTTCATCAAAGAATGGCCGAATTTTCACTGCCAATTTTGACTGTACAACAGTAAGTCAATGCGTCATGTTTTCAAGCCCTTGACAACTGTTCTCAGAAGAGGTCAAAGGTCACGAGTGGCAAACTTGGCAAAACGGGATGCTCCACCTGCGTAGCTGTCTTCATAATACCATCTTTGATTTCAGTAACAATAGGAAGTGTATATGTTTTGGAATATCGCGTAGACTCAAGTGACTACGGTTGTGAAGTGTATCGGCACAAGGACTGTGTCGTGAGAGGAACAAACACGCAGCCCTGTTCGAGGGCTAGGCCTAGTCTAACGTTAGGGCCTTTCGTTACTAGCCTATAGAAAACAGGGCCAGTGTTGAACCCCAAATAGACTAGTGGACTGTTTATAATGAGAGAACAAACTGTGTTCCCAGACAGGCTAGTCCTATTGAAGAAAATATTCTCTGTCTATCAGTGCCACTTTCTATTAGGATAATGCTTGTCATATTTGTAGGGAGTGGACAACAATGAAAATTGTATCGCAAATTTTGCTAGGCTACACCTGTTTTTATTTGTGTTGCAAATCCATCATTTTGCATCCCATTTTGTGATGGGATACTGGATAAATTATTTCCTGGATCAGACAGTAAATTGCATACATACCTGTACCATTTCTTTCATGTTTAACTCATACTATACAGTACACCTGTACAGATTGCTATTGCAACTATAGGCCTAGTACAGATTCATGAACGTGGAAAGATGGACCTCCACCCTTGTATGTACATTAGCAACTGGCATGTGAAGCTGACTCAAATTCAGTGCTTCCTCTAAGAAATTAACCATTGGGTCAAAATGACCAGTTTGGAAAATTTTGACTCAGTAGAATCGTTAGAGGCATGGAGCTGTGCACGCCAAGTGTGCACACGAGCGCGAAGCACGAGCTCTGACGGGTGGGATCCAGGGGCCCGCCTTCCCTGGTTGGGTCCAGGGGCAAAGCCCCCGTGGGGGTCTAGAGGGCGAAGCCCTGGAAGCTCCTGAGTTTAAGGGGTTTTAAAGGCATAAAAGGACTGTCTCCAAGGGTGAAATTTCTTTTATAATGCTCCTGTATTTTTGTATGTTTATGCTACAGTGTAGGTGATGATAAAAAGCAGTGTTCGACAGATCATGCTAGAATTGGTGATGACCGATTACCAATTATTTGATTTAACAATCGACCCGATGCCGATTATTAGAAAGCGGGAAGGGATTATACCAATTATTAGAAAGAGGGAAGTCATATGTTTGTCTCTATAGTAGGCGCCCCTTGCTTTGTTCATATTGTATTCTCAAAACCAGTTCAGGATGGAAAATATTGGAAATAGTACCGTTCGTTTCACGAACGAACGGGATATCATTTTTTTAGGGTGAATACGTGTATATGCAACCACAGCTGTACACATTATCAAAAGTGCTTACACACTTGACAACCATCCAAATCTGGTTCATGGCGTATCTGGTTCTACGAATCGAACACATTAAGAGATTTTCCAGAAATTTGACTTCTCATCTGAGGATTTGGATGTTCAGATGTAACCTTTTCAGGGAAGAAATTGTGGACAATGACTGCAAGACTAGTGGGACTTAAAACTTGCTATTGAAATTAATTTTGTGAATATTAGAGGAAAATAGAGGTTAATGATAGAGGGATGGGTACAGAATTCCTTTGTGGCTTTTTAAATGATAGAGTAAGTTGAAGCTGCATTGTAGCTACATGTTGGTATCTTCTGAGATGTGTTATTTGTGTTGACACTTGAAAGCTGTGCAATCTCCCTCTACTACTAAAATTTTCTGGGAGAGAGCACATTATTATTAAAGGTAAAGAGCAGTCCCTCAAACTTTTTTTTGAAGAAAAAGCTAAATAACTCAGTTTTCATCTTATTTCTCTTCAAAGTGTCTTTAATTACATTTCATGACTTTACCATTCAATATTCAAGGTAAAAAAAGCAGTTATTTCTGGCAAATTTCACATTGGAAGAGAAAGAAACATTGTCACATGACTCCCAACAGCCAATCATGAAACTGGACAGTCTACTACACTTCTTCAGTTTGGGATGACTGCTCCTGCCCTTTAAAAGCATACCTTAGGTGCAGAATGATACTTGATAATTTATTTAGAAGGTTGGAAAAGAATCTCAAACTTCCATTGTCATGCTTTCGCTTGCTCCATTTCATTTCTGAGATATCAGATGTTGAAACTTATTCACTTAAATGGAAATAGTCCATAGTTTGTGACTTTATTCTTTTTACAAATCTCATTACTTGTTTTTGCTTCTTTGTAAAATTGAAATTGTTTCACCACTGTATGACCTTGTGTCCACTCCATGCTAGTGTAACATGTCATACCGAGATAGCTTTTATAGTCAAATCATGCCATAACAAGAATTTGTTCACATCTGGGCTCAGGGTGCAGTAACCTAGCTCTCTGAAAAATAAAGGAGTACAAAAACTGAAGTGTACAAATCACTGCACAGTCTCTTATTTTTAAATTGGGAGTGTACAGTGTAAACTTAATAATTAATTATTTCAGCTAAGATATTCTAATTTCTGATATTCTGTGAAGATGGGAGTTGGAAAATTTGGATTTTATTTTTCTAATGCTGATACAGTAGGTGTACTTCCAGTTCCTTTTATTGGTTCTCACATAAGTAAAAAAAGGTCTGTAATTTAAGTTGCTAATTACAGACTATTGAAATTGAACATTTGCCCATGAGAGGAGTAAAATTATTTAAACACAGCTTCAAGGTATATTACTCCCAACATTCAAGAGGAAAAGTATCAGGAGATGGAATAGGAGGTCCTTAGACTTTGATTTTATTCACTAGTGGGAACACTGAGTCTGTGCTATATGAGATATCATCTTAATTAACTACTGTAATTATCATGCATCAGTGAAGCAAGGGGGCTTCTGTCTCCTGGGGGACAATCATTTTCTCATTCAAATTACTGGAATCATGTTGCCATCTGGAATAAATGTTTTGGTTATTTTCTTTGAAAAAAGGCATCACTCTTCCAATTTCCTGAAGGAAAATTTGAGTGCAGCCTAATTGCTTTGTTTTACTGTATGATGTACAGTATTTTATGCACTACAAATTGCATGTGATTTTTTTTCTTCCAATTTCAGTGCATTTGGAGATGATATCCTGCAAGAAATTGAAGCTATGGAAGGTGTAACAAATGGAGGCCAAAAGGAAGGAGATGCCAAACAGCCCAAAGAAACTGCAACAGAAGAAGCTGAAAAGGTAAAGAGGAATTTTAAAATACAGTTTAGTTATTCCACTGTATTGATTCATTTTCAAGTGCTTCTCAACTTCAGAACAAAATTTTTAATTGAAAGAGTGGAGTATGAAAAGTAAAGGTTATTCTCGTTATTGTCACATATTTACCTCTCTCTCAATCTCAATTCAGAGATTAAGGACTCTGGTTCTAGGTTTTTTTTCTGTGATGAAACAAACTAAAATGTTGAGCCTATTGACACTTCAGATTCACTTGTATAAATTTTTGTTAATCATTCTGAGCTCTTGTTATGTTGAGAATTCTTCTTAAGATCATCTTACATTTCACAGGTTTGATTGTTTGAATGAGGTATGTTGTGCAATCTCTGATGGCAACATATTAGTTAGTTGATCAGTTTTAGTGGCAGAAGAAATTTATGACTGAGCCTGTTGTGATGTGGTATGTATGTGTACTGTGCAATGTTCATTGCACCTGGTATTTGTCCCACCTGTCGATTTAGTAGGCCTAAGTTTGTTTTATTTAGTTGCAAAAAGCCTGTGAATATTATCCCAATGATATACTGTAAACTGTAAACAAACAAGACATGTATTGTATGAAAACATGTGAGATGATCGTAATGATTGCTGTGCCGCTTGCTTAATTAAGGTGTGCAGAGTAAGTTAATAGTGTACTTGACGGCATTAAAACATACTGCAAAGTAGCAGTGTTGAATCATGGAGCTATTACTTTGACAGGAGAAGAAACTCCACTTTAATTTATGCCAGTCCAATTAGTCTCAGACATACTTGAGGAGATAATCCTGCAACGATCGATAATAAGACCCAAGGAGTGTTCAGTTCTTTTGTCTGACACTTACATTTAAGACTTCTTACTCTCTGCGGCATTATTCAGGTACACTGCTACCCTAACAAATGGATTAAATAGAATAGCCTTTTGATATCAAGGACTTTACCGACAGCCAATAACAAATTTAGGGTAAGAAATCTAAACGACTGGTTTGCAGTTTCTAAGAGCAGATTTTAGTACTATTAGGCATTTCTACGTACCATGAATTGATATGCAAATTTTCTTGTCAGTTACAAGTCTGTATTATGGAGTTGGAACTTGATTCAGCTTGCGCATTATTTCGCATATGGCAAAGGACATGCACATCTTCGGCGTCTCTCAAGGAATCAAAGGAACTTTTATGCATAAGCAACAATAAGCAACAAAAAGAATAAATAAATTTTCAATTAGAGAGACTGGCAATGTTGAAGTGATAGAGGAAAATCACCGATGTGCACTTAAAGATATAGCAGACGACATGAAACTGTGTATGTACTGTATAACTCTCTTTAATCGTATTGAGCCCCAAGTACAGTTCAAAGATACAGTAAGAGCCAGTGGGTGTGAAATAGGGAAATAACTTTGACCTTTGCGGTAAAATCCTACCTTCAAAGGGACTAACGAAGTTTCTTCTCCTGTCAAAGTAATAGCTCTATGGTTGAATTAATGTAGGATGTAGAAAAGCATGATTCTTACACTTTATGAACAATCCCCAAAGTATAAAATCAGTTGCAAGAATTCCAGCTCCTGTTGGGAGAAAGGTTACCTCATTCCTTACTTATTTTCATTGGAGGGGAATAGGGAATTTTCTTCCAAAATGTAAGACATTGTTTCCACAGTGTAGTGTACAAGTGGAGGGAATCTATTAATTATTAACTCAAGTCCATGTTCTTTACAGTAGCTTTATTTGTATGTATTCTTTTTACAGCATGTGTTCAGTATGTAAATATACAGTGTTGGACTGGGAAAACATTGATTCTTCTGACAGCCATCATCTCTGTGTAAACTTCATATATAATGGCTACTACATTTTTCTCAAATTTATCAATGAAAATGTTGGATAAAAAGTATATAGCTATGAGTGCTATGATGTCATTTAACTAACAGTGGTGTCAGCTATTTGTTTGACCTTCAGGCCTCAAAATTCTCGAAGGACATGGCTGCCGTAAACTTTGTTTTGGCCTTTGACAACCATTTTTCACTCACTTATCAAAGACCACTTTTGGTTGATGGTGTGTCAGTTAGTGTTTGCACGGGTACTAAAAATTAGGACCCGGGTACCCGATCGCCATACCCGTCGGGTACCCGGGTTACCCGGTGTTACATACGGTGACTAAAAGATATGAGCATTTTGTAAGGCATACTCCATAAGACATGCATGGTAACATTAACATCTGTATTGGATAGGTAAAGCGATCACAGTTCCCAACTTCAAAAACATTTGATTTGTTAGAAGGTTTAATCGTCTCGTTTTATTTTAGATCAAAATGACAAGTAAAAAAAAAACGTAACAGAAAACAGTCAAATAAGAAAATTATTCTTCCCAAGGCCTATATCAATTAAATATTGAATTTTGGGACGCTTTCCTACTCGAAAAGCCAGCATAGTAAGAGCTCGAAGCTTCTCTTTTTAAACCACTGATTTAAAAATATCAACTAATCAGAGCCCTGTATTATGGTATTCTCTTGCACGTCATAAATTACTGATTGTAAACAAACGACGTCATGTTTGTGAACTTCCCTCATACTACTTTGCAATGTGCGTTGGAATTATCGCTAATGGGGTATGTACGTTCTTACGTAGCTAGCCTCGTGTCGACATCCAGGCACGGTAACATAACTTTCACACATAAACTTCGTAGTTTGCTCGAGCGCCATTTTGGGGCAAAATAACGTAATATATACTGGCCTATTTTAAAAAAAAAAAAATTGTGAATGTTTACGGTGTTATTACATTGATGTTGTTTTACTTTGCAGATAGCGGCAAAGTGTTGATTTGCGTAAAACAGACACCTTTAACCATTAAGAAATATTCGAGGATTATACTCGAGGTGGCATACCGTATTGATAATAAGATTGTATATACCTGCAAGGCTCAGTTTACCTAGCATGCTGAACGTTACGGGCACTGTCTTTGCGAGCTGGGCGGGGGTGATACAGTATGTCTTGCTATGTCTGCGTGAAACAGTATGATGTGATTTTGAATCGGCCGTCAGATAGCTTGCTTGCGAGTAAGTTTATAAGCGATATACATGTGATGTGTGAGAAGTAACCCACTACGTGATGATAGCCTTATCGGGCCGCACGCTGATAAAAATTTGAACTTCAGAATCGAAGTGCAGACAACTATCAAACTTACACATAATTTCTAGGGGCTCTCTTCATTCTCAGTCTCGGAGAATGTTTACCAAATTGGCAAAATATTTTAGTCCATTACCGTGGGCAATGGCGTAAATGGGATGATCCTTTTGCATGCATTTTTTTTTAAGATTCGGGTAGTAGATTTGGAAGCGGGTAATACGATGGCGGGCGGGTACCTTTCCGGGTTACCCGTGC
Source organism: Holothuria scabra (assembly GCA_037179385.1). Classification (NCBI taxonomy): domain Eukaryota; kingdom Metazoa; phylum Echinodermata; class Holothuroidea; order Aspidochirotida; family Holothuriidae; genus Holothuria; species Holothuria scabra. Next base: position 14,314,444 of record CM074192.1, on the reverse strand, counting down.
AAACACTAGTGTCAGTCAAGCTGTTCTGTGTTTAACTTTTGTAAATACGGAGTGCAATTCCTTCATCATTTCATTTTTGCAGGAGCATTGCCTATGCAAGGCTTGTGAACCAAAATTTTTTTTACCTTCCTACTGTTCTTTTGATATTTGATTCGCATGCTATGCAAAGCAATCATTCATAGCCTATTGCACTATCCCTTGTTCTGTTCTTCTTTCAAGTGTATCACATTTTGGCCTTGGATGAGAGAATTTTGGCCTTCTTTAACAAAAAATTGTTGGTTACGAAGGCTGTTTTGGCCTTAAAGTGGGAAAAATGAATTTTGAGGCCTGACCTTCAGAAATAACTCAAGCTTTTGTCTTTCATGTTCTTGTAGAAGCCGGAAGGTGGAAAAAAATCAAAGAAAAAGAAAAAGAAAGATGATTGGTAAGTGATGGCATGGTTGGAAACTTGTTGGCTATAACTAATATGTTTCATTTGTTTGAATATTTAAGAAGTGAATGAATTTGAACAGTGCAGTAGATGAATCTGAGCAGTCAAGTGATGGTCTGGTTTAGGGGGCCATTACTGGGGTCCATAATCTGTGAACTTAAGAATTCTTTGTTAACTTCTATCATGGATGGGGTCAAATTAAAATTCCCTCTTAGGTACTGTTACTAAATATTATAGTTAAGAGTTGAATTTTGGGAATAAAATTTAGAAGATTTAAGGCTAATGGACCCCACTAATGACTGACCTCACGAGGTGTTCAGATTTGTCTCCATGGATTTTTATCCAAACGATAAATCTTAAAAGTATATGGAATAGAGGTTTTCTTCAAAACTAATTCTTAGGAATGGGTGTTTGTCATGTGTGCAGGTGTGTGTGTTTTTGTGCTCAGTTGTTGATAAAGGTTTGGCAGTATCTTCAATGAGTTAATTTAGAGTTTTGGACCTGGTAGTTTAATATAAAGGTATGTAATATCATTTAACAATGACAACAACTTTTGTGGTTTCAGAAGCAACTCATTACATGTGGAAAAATGAAAGCATGGAGTGCAGCTGTTTTGTGTAGTTCTTCAAATGATTCCCTAGCAGGGAATAATTTATCCAGTATCGCATTGCAATTTGCTACACAAACAGGCCAAGTTGCTACACAAATGAAAAATTGTGTAGCAAGTTTTTGTGTGCATAACCCTTTGCATTTTCACAAACAATATGTGAAAAATCTCAAAAATCTTCAAAACTGCTATGCAAAATATGAATGCTAAATTATTCCCTGCCTAGGTATATTTTATTGGACAAAAATTCCTTTCTTTCTGCATCTCACTGGTGGACTGGATATACCTGTATATATAGTAAATGCCTTTTAGAAAAGTTCAACACTTCAAATGACATGCTGTATTGAAGGCATCATATTAAACTCTTGTTATACATCAGTGTTATTAAATGTTCTTTAAAAGTATGTTTACTCATGAGGTTAGAGCAAAGTATCATGATCTTTAAAATTGCCAATTTTTGATAGATTTGAAGGGAAATTTTGACTATTTTCAGAGCTTTTAATGCCTTGAGGTCAAATGCAAGTACTGTATGTTTCAGGTAACTTATGAATGGATCCACTAAAATGTATGTGGTAAAAATCACAAAGAACTGTGCAGTCAATTTCTCATTAGCTATTGTCCCATCACAGAAGATAGTCTGCAATTTGTGTTTTGGCTTGATGGTAGGACCTCTCATGGATAAATACTGCTTGAAACTATCAGTTTATTTCAACAACAACAACAACAGCAAATAAATGACTTAGTAGAGCGCTGCCATGGTACAGTATTACGTTCGGTGGTGCTTTACACAGAGAACACCTCATTAAATAGATATTGAGTTTCCAGAAAACTATAGTCTGTTATCTTTAATTACAATTTTGCTGTTCTATTATTAAAGTCATGTCTTAGTCAGCATAGAAGAAGTATAGGCCCCCTAACAGGCTAACACCATTACATTATAAACAAGATGGGGCTGTTGGTTGCTTCCATCATTTCATGTACAGTATGCATGTACTGTACAAAATATCATGTCTAAGCTTTTTGAGGCCTTACATCATATACCTGTTTGCAGTCTGTAGGAATGAGTGAAGTACAATATTTTATATCAATATGTGTTGTTGGGAACTGATCTAAAGAACTGTCTCTGCCTGTACTGTATAGTTGTTTCTTTGTAATTTCAAGCAGTTAGAGCATCCAAACTCCTGGCTGAGTTGTACCAAAGACTTTAAAAATGGAACTTACTACCATTTTGCTTGATGTTCAACATAAACAATGGGAGTACGAAGCAAGCTAAGCTAGTGAGCTACAACTGGAAAAAAGCCATGAACAGCCTGAAATAAACCAGTCTGTTAGAAACTGAGCTGTAAAACTTCATCTGTCATTTAAAATTTACATACTTTTTTTTCCATCCTTCATCAGGGATGAAGATGCCTTAGCTGATGAGATTGAAGCTATGAAACTGGAGGAAAGTGGGGGTGCCCCTAAAGATAAGAATAATTCTGCTGCTTCTGAAAAGACAGACAGCAACACAGTAGCCAAAGAAGAAGCTGTGGCTGAAGAAAATGACCAAGCAGAATCTTCTGGGAAAAAGGTGCATTTCATTTTGGATTAATCTTCATTTTGCAGATTCCAATTCTGAAGGAGTAATTTTTTGACCGAAATGTAGACCATGAATTGTTATGGGTGATTTTGGCTTTGTGTGAATTATGAGCCATTTATTCTTTTTGAAGATCATGTATATTCAGTGTAGGTGTATAAATTTTGCTGTATAGTATTGTCTTTGCTAACTAGCAGGTGTATGAGATTGATGCTATAACATTTTGCATTAGTTGCTTGATTTAATGTGATGAAATTTTTCATCATCTAACTTACATGGCAAAGAAACCATACAAACAGTATATGGCAGTGCTGAAAGTGGAGTTTTAAATTGGAGTTTTAGAAATAAGGAACTGCTTAAGCATAAAGTCAGTGGTGCATGCATGGATTAGCCCAAGTGGATTGGGCACAGGGTAGGGACTACAGGTGTGCTGTTTTGCAACTATTTATACTGTACTCCAAATGCCAAGTTTGCCCACTATGAGGCTTCTAAATGTGTTGATGTGTTGGTGAAATGCCCCATGCCCTCTCCTTGAAATAATCCTTTTAATGAAACCTATTTGGATTTATTTTTTATCCTACAAATTAACAAATCAGTACCAAATCAGTGATTGTGATATGTATGTGTAATAAATTTACAATATTTGAACTCTGGCTGTAAGCCTTATTATTTTGTGATGCACTTTCAGAGTAAAAAGAAGAAAAAGAAGAAGGAAAAATTGTAAGTAATGCTTTTTAACTGTTCAACAAGGTGTTCTAATTTACATTGAAAATTGGCCAATTGGTCTGATTTTGAGTGTCATTTCCCTTTTAGACTTAAAGTAAGAGTTATATTTGAGCAGATTGTTTGTGTGGGCTTCCTGTGGCTCGAGAGGGTTGACTCTAAGTGTGTAACACAGATAATGAGTGAGAGAGTTCCTCAGACAGCCGTTTCAGTTTTCCTAAAAGTTATGATTGCTGTTTGAATTTAAACCTTTAGAATTGGGGAATTACCTCCTAAATTAACAAAAGAAGCATTAGGTTGATTTAAATAAATGCTGTAAAGTATTTGGGCAAGAGAGTGAGGAGAAATTTGGAATTTGCAAATTGTTTTGTTTCTTTCATCCATTTGTATTGAAGAAGTAAAGTTTAAAAACTGTTATCTGAATACAGTAATGAAGATGACTTGTTGGATGAAGTTGCAGCTATGGGAGATGACAAACCTCCTTCCACAGCCTCAACACCATCAGAGGCCAAGCCAGCAGCAGATGAAAAGCCTTCCAAGGAGCAGGAATCTACAGAGGTTTGTTTTATGCTATTTATGTACTGACATCATAGAAAGGTGTAACCAGGGTTGTAGCTATGCTGGAGGGGCCCTGGTTGGCTTGAAATGGGACTGCAAGTTTCCAACTGTTAACTACAAAATGTTGTTACCTGCCAGAACCACAATGTACATGACCATGTACCAGTGGCGTATGCAGGATTTCGAAGGTGAGGGGGCACAACCAGTGATTTCCCCAACTGACACGGATTTTGATGACCCTTTTTTTCTTTTTGTTTTTGTTGTTGGCGACGTGAGTTGGTCGCCATACTTGTGCTATCCGAATTTTCGAGGACCTTTTTTATGCTTCGACAACCATTTTTCTGGTGGATAAGGTTTGAATGCTCGGTGTTTCTCTCCAAACTTCAAACTTTTCATCTTCCCCTTAAACCCCTAAATCTCCCAACTCAGTGATTTTCCCCAGACTGAGTGATTTTCCCCCAACTCAGTGATTTTCCCCCAACTGACTTCGGAGGTGGGGGGACCTGTTCTCCCTGGCCCCACTTTAAACATGCTACTGCCATGTAGTAGTATCTGGTTTCCCATGTAGGGTAGGATGGACTGTCTGTGTTAATCTGACAAGTGAAGAGTGTAGCATGTGCTATAACTTTGGCTCTGGTCTTTAAGTAAGTGCTAAGAATGAAGTGAACCATGTAACGTACTGAAGGCCAACACTATTTACAGTTTGTTACATTTAGCGTCAAGCCTTCAGCTTAGCAATGGCCAATGCAAATCAAAAACCTTATGGCTAACATATGCTAAAGTATGATATTTGCAGAAAAAATTTGGACTTGAGGTTTAATTATACTTGCTGTTTTGTGTAACCGTGACATTGTGTGAAATTTTTTTTTGATCACTGCAAACGTAACAGCAAATATGCAAGAAATCTTTGTTTAATCAGTCACATCACTTGTGCATTAGGCAAAATGGACCATATGACTTTCTACTGCAGCTGAAAGGTTCTCTGAACATGGCACTTGTACTTTACCTATTAGCATAGCATACCACTCTACTTATCTGGAAAGAGAGTGGAAAACAGACCTACACAGGACAACATCCCTGTTTCATGAATGCTTCATATGTGAAGTTTCTGGCGTATTAGCCTACTTATTATCATAATTAGCCTACAAAATATTGCAGTTAGCCTACTGAATATTGAAATATCACCTATATGATTAAAAATTTTCTGCATTTCATAATAAGGGACATTTTCTGTACAATCTTGTCACATACCCGTCTCTTCTGCTGTACAAATCTTTGCCCCAAAGATGGGTTTGTTTCGTGATGGGCGCCATTCAATAAACTGAACAAAAGAAATGTGGTCATGTGATCATCAGAGAATACGACCAATCACAGTAATGAACATGTTCACAGGTCCATTAATTACAACTTACTGACCTGCATTACGTTCTCTGGAAGTGAATGGCACATATCTCCATTAGAGTGCCAATAACTTCTTCTCCATCATTCTGTGTTACATACAGTTTGAGCTAGTGACAACTAATAGTTTTAGCCAGTATCATTATTTGTTTTATTGGAAAAATAGGGCCAACTGCATAACGTAACATTTGTCATAAAGACATTGGTTGTAGTACTTAAAAGATGTAGAACAAAGTAGTCATAGAGTAACTTGCTTGGCAGGTGCAGCACTCACTGTGTCCCTATCCTCATTTTATGGTATCAGCACTAGTTTCTGTAGCTACAGTTCTGGGTGTAACCTGTGGCATCTTGCTGAAAGTACAGAGAAAAGAATTCCTAACACTCACAGAATGAAAGTGAAATTAATTTTGGAAGAATGTGTTAGACAACCATTCTGATAAATATTTTATGAAAAACTCTATGTTGTGTCTCCTTTCTGATGAATTTAATGTGTGGGTTTGTTGTAAATTTATTATCGTAGAAACCACCCGCCAATGAAAGCAAGGATTCTGAAGATACCGGGGTAGGCATTAAAACAGCAGCTCAGAAGAAGGCAGAGAAGAAAGAGAGGGAGAAGAAGAAAAAAGAACAAGAAAGGTTGCTACGGAAACAGAGAGAAGAGAAAGAAAAACATGAAGAAGAAAGTAAGAAAACAGATGAAACAACAACAGTGAAAAAAGCCGATGAAGAATCCAAAATGGAGGATGGCAAAGAAGGTATGAACCAAGATGGTGTCTTGATTTATTAGAGAGATATTCAGATAGCTGTCTGATTTGGTGCAGTGTGAATTGCTGTGGGAGGCACCAAGAAAAAGGCAATGGTCTTAATTTTGTGTGTATATTTAAACAAGTGTTATAGATGTGTAATAAGTACAAGAAAGCTTTAAAAAGATAACCACAGGCAGATATTAACATTTGATCCTCCTGTTGTTGTACCTTTACAGCATTGGGTTAAACAAAAGTATTCATTGTGATTGACTCAAATTTTGGCTGATCAGTACACTGCAGTACACGCCAGTGGTTCAGCATTTGTTGCATTTTTTGCTCCTTGTGTCTTTTAAAGTTTATTTTTCAGTGGTGTGAAGGAAATTTCAAGTGTAGTTAGTAAAAAAAATCACATCTTTAGTAAACTTCTTGCAATCCGTTTCCTTTAAGCTGCAAATTTCTTCATATCTTTCAATACTTAGAAGATGAGGAGGAAGATGAAGATGATGCTAAAAAGAAGAAAAAGAAAAAAAAGAAAGCAAAGAAAGGAGCAGCTGAGGAAGAAGAAGAAAAGGACAAAAAGAAGAAACCTGGTAAAGGTAAGATGTCCTGAAAAAAATGTAGTTTGTTCAAGTAGTTTGCAAAGCATTTACAGGAATTACAAATGAATAAGAACACAGGATATGTCATGCCCTTTTGGTATGTATTCATTTACAGCCAAGCTTAAACTTATGCAAGAAGCTTTGAAGAAAGCACAAGAAGAGGAAGCTCGGTTAAAGGCAGAGGAAGAAGCAAAGATCAAAGCCTTTGAGGAAGCTGAAGCCCAGAGATTGGAGAAGATAAGATTAGAGAAAGAGAGGAAGGAAAGAAAGAAGCAAAAAGAAAAGGTAGAATTTATGCCTTCCTGATATGTAATTTAGTCATGATTCCTGACTTACAGTTTAAACTGATCATGATACATTCTTATACCTAACAAATCATGGTATCTGAACGAGAAATGGTTCTTTTCTTGTTCCTTAATGTAGGAATCATGTAACTAAAATGAGGGGTATGGTGAAAGGAACTTCAGTTTTTAGCACTGTTTTTTTTGAACCCCCCCAAATGCCATTGTTTTGTAGGAACGAATTGAAATGTTGAAAGCAGAGGGAAAGTACCTAACTAAAGCACAAAAGGAAGCTAAGAGGAGAGCTGAAGAAATGTTAGCAGCAATGAGGGAACAGGGTGTGATTGTTCCAACAAAATCAGATGGTTCCAAGCCAGGTCAAAAGGTCAAGTATGGTGTCAGACAGAGGAAGAAGAAAGATATAACAACAGGTGAGATGTCTTAGCAATTCAGTCAACTTAGATCCTTCTTCATGGATTCAATATATATTACTAGTTTAAAGAGTTGGTTGGTAAGCAGTGGAAAGCTGAGGAGGAATAAGTGCTGGTGTAGAAATGTGTACTGACTGCACTTGGATGTGTGTCAAGGATAGATTTGTTACTGCTTGTCACACCAAGGTAAGTGTTGAGTGTGAAGAGGAAAGGAGATGCAGTATAGGTATTTACAGAGCAGTTTGTGATTTGCTAATTTGTGATATATAGACTCGTGAGTTTTTATGATATGGAGGTCAAAAAGTGGTATAGAAATGGATTGAGCTGAAAGAAAAGGGGAAAAAGAAGGGGACTATAAAAATGTAAAAAGGATACTTCATTAGTTTGGGTCAGGACTTTATTTATGGCAGAAGAGATAAATGGGAATAGTAATAAAACAGCACATGATGTAGTAATACATTTGATGAAAATTTTGAGCTTTTGCAATGGTATTTGTAATTGTAACATTGAGGTTTGTAAGAATGGCTGTATTACATTAGTTATCTGTTGTGCCATTGGTAATGCTGCAAATTGTGGCTTTTAGAATTCTTTCTTGTCATATCAGTTCAGCACTTTTCAATAAAAGAATAAGTGTTATGTTGTAAGTTTTATAAGTATTTTTAGCTGAAAAGAGTCAAAGAACTTTTCCACACATTTTTGATTAATAACTATCATTTGTAGCATATCTTTATGTTTATAATGTTTAACAGAACCTAAGACTGAAGAAGAGAAGGAAACACCAGCTGCTAGTTTAGATGGTAAATATGAATTAACTTTTGTAGGTTGCACTAATGTGATAAAACAAATCATCATTCTATGCTCCCTTACAACTTACTTTTGATGTGAGAGATGCACTGAGAGGCTGGAAAGGTTATGTGATCTGTCCTTGATGGGTTAGCTTCACATGATGAGCCAGTCGAAGGATCTGGGTGTTGGTGCCCTTATACTATGGTAAGGTCATTATCTGTCTTTAATGCAAATTGCCTCTTTGATTGTTGGCTGGAACTTATTGTCCTCTTTATCAAAGATACTTGGCTCTAGAAAAGATTCTTGCTTCCCTCCAGTAAATGATATGTTGAATGTTAGCCTACAGGGTCAGACTGTTCTGTATGTTTGAAGGGGAAGGGTAATGTATCCTGTTTGGCTAGATATTTCTTCAGTGACAGTTGGAAAGTACAATGCTCCACAACCATTACAAAATTCTTCGTTTAAATGGCATCGATTCTGTTTTATTCAAGGCTATAAGCCTACTTTACAAGTCTCTCTCTCAGAATCAATACCTGTACGAACAAGTGAAGCAACATCCACCACAACTACTTGCTTCAAAATTCTGTTTCTGTGCTCTCCATTTTTATCTCTGATTCATCCCTAATCTTACCATCATGATTATTTTGGCAGCCATTCAACCGTTGATACTTCAAAGTTTAAATATCAAAGTAGAATTGGTATTTTTTAGCTCAACGTACAAAGTTTGGGTAGAGCTTACGTCATACTGTAGAGGAACAAAATGTCTGTCTCACTTTTCTAAAGGTTTCAGCCTCTCTAATGGCCAGTGGATTTTTATAAAATTTGCTTTACAGGTGTCATATTAGGGAGGCAACACATTTCCTTCCTAACAACATGATAAACCAAAGAAAAGTGCGAATTTTGGCTATTTTGATAATTTTTTGCCTTAAGGCAAATTTTCATGAAATGCGATCCCAGTGGAGGCATTGTTAGCATGTAGGCCTATTCAGCTTGTAACTGCCAGTGTCCACTATGTACACACTGTGAGTTCCCAGTCAGCTGATTGCTTATCCTTCAGTAATTTTAGTATCTATTGCCAGGGAGCTGCCATTACACAGATCTCTCCTTGCTGTGTGAGGACACTTCCATACTGTGGGGTCACTGAAGTGCTATATGGCCCATCATCAAGTTTGTTTCCCTGGTCAAGCTGGACTGGTGGTGCATATATGATCTTTGCTCACACATGACATGTTGCAATTTGGAACAGTGTCAATTTGAATGTACACAAACCAGCATTTTCTATTAGCATTTCCTATCAATGAAATGGATGGTGTATTGAAGTTTCTTCCATTACTTCATTTTTTGCTTTCAAATTTCAAAGAGGAGTGAGGTGGGGAGGGAGGGAGGGGAAAACAGATGGAAATGATGGGAAGGGAGAGAGGGATCATTGAGGGAAGGGGTGGGGGGGAGAAAAGGCATTTGGTATCTTTTCTTAAGTTTCTGATTCCTGCCCTCATAGGTAGCATTATCTTAAGGGGATGAACTAGCTATAGAGATTTATCCCTGACACAGTTGAGTAGCTAGGTGAACAGTGTTTACATGCAGCCCAACTGGAGTTGTCTAGGTGTGTGTTTAGTGAACACCATGATTTGTTCAAGATGAAAAAATTGATCAGGTAACATCAGAAGAGTTGAGCGATAGTAGCTTTGCCACTCTAGTTTTGAAAATATTTTCTAATGTAACGTAAAATGATCATGAAAAATGCCTCCCCACAATGGCAGATGCAGATCGTTGCCAAAAAGACCGTAGAACCACTAAAACCTCATGTGATTGTGGTCACCTGATTTAAGTAAAGAAAGCGGACCTTTTGGTTCATCGTATGTTTTTTGTGCGGCAGGTTCTGTAGCCTTTAAGGTTCAAAGAAGGGTTATAGGATCCTAAAAGACAAGCAGATTTACTGCTCAAGAATGATTTATAACATCTTTTTCAATTGTTTTAGATGTTACGAATTTAAAGGACTCTAAATCAAAAGCATATGACATCACCATACAGAAAGTGCACCCTGCAAAAAAGTCAGGTGCTGTCATTGCAACTTTCTCCAACAAAGACAAACAACTGATTTGTGCACCATTGGGCTGTGCACGTAAGTCTCATTTGTGTGCATTCAAGTTCTACATTTCATGAATGCTACTGTGGTTACTTGCTTTTTGCCCCCAAAGTCTGTCAACTTGCATGTTATTTTCATGTCGGCTAGTTTTATCCTCTAATAGGGTGAAGGGCTGCCACCTCAGTCTTTGGCACAATACTGTAAATGGTATTTGTTTATCTATTATCAGAGACAAAAGATGAAGTGCAGGCAACAGAGTCTAAAGATGAAGTTTCAGAAGAGGTTTCCATGGAAACAGGAGATGCAGAGGGTGATGTAAAGGATAGCTGGGATGCAATAGAAGAAGATGATATCAAAGATAACTGGGATGATGAAGAAGAGAAAGAAGAGGAAGAAGAAGCAGAAAAAAGTGAGAAGGAGAAACCTTTGAAAGGTAAGAGCATGATTTCTAAACAAATTTTATGACATTTTGGTTGTGTGTAGTATGGTATTGTAGGTATAACCGTCACGTTTAAGAATAGCACGGTATTCAACAGTACAATATGGTTTGTTGTTGCACTCTGCTTATATGTTTATTAACTACGGATCACACATGTGGCATATACATGCTCCCCTCCTCCTACTGGGCATCATTACACGCAGTTGATGTTTCCAATATCTTTTAGTTTTGAGGCACATGTTTGTCTGTAAAGAGGTGTGTGCTCTATTGCCTGGTGGTGATATAGTTAACCCCCTGAAGCCCATTAGTGTTTTATCATGTGATGGTAAAGTGACCCTGTCTTCTTTTAGAGTTAGTGGCCAAGTAATCTGAGCATCTGACTCTCACCCAGAAGATTCAGGGATTGATCCCCAGACAGGGTCATACCACAGACTTTAAAAATGTCACCTACTGCCTATGGTCATGATGCTTTGCATAAACAGTGGAATAGGGATACAGTCCAGTGCCCCACAACTAGAAAAAAGGCTATAGGCACTGCTTAATTAAACCAGAAGATTGTAAGTTTAGGTGTAAAACCCTACATTACTAACTCAGTGAACTCTGGAGTCAAAGAGCTAAAATAAAGTTTGTGGATGTTCTGGTATTGTTGTACAAGTATGGATGGTGAGCACATAACAAATTTCACATCAACATCATCAATAGTTTTCATATGTATCTCCCGATTAAATGTATTCCATTCACAAGATGTTTGATTGACCTCTTTTTAACATGTGAGGACTATATAATTAAATTGAACTGAGCCATAGGTACATCCATACTTTATACATGTAAATAATGGTGATTTGTGGAAGATCGTTAATTATATGAAAATTTGCAAAATTCCCTCTTAGTTTCTTTGAAGTCTGTTGTCAAACATAATTCCAGTAAATGGTTTGATATAATTAATGTTTATGTCTTCATTTTTTTTTCTTTAAAGTATTTTTGATTTTAGTGCATTTGTAATCATGCACAGAAATATTTTCATTGTTGTAAAACAGTACAATTCTCTTACAGGAGAAAAAGCAGACGTTGCAACAAAGAGTGGTGATGAAGATGAAGATGAAGAAGAAGAGGAGAGCAGTGATGAGGAGGAGGAAGATGATGATGATGATGATGATGGAGAAGAGAGCAGTGAAGAAGAAGAAAGTGAGTCTGGCTCAGAGACAGAGAGTGACAGTGATGAAGAAGTCATCGCTCCAGCTGAAAGTCAGAGGCAGAGAGCAGAAGCACGGATAAAGGTATAACCGAAACAATGTAGAAGTGCACAGTGGGTGTTAAGTGGTACTAGTCCATGGGGTAAATGGTGCTAACTTTGACACTAGCTGTCCTGTAGTGAGAACTATGAGTTCTCCAATTGCTAGTGCAGGTGGCAATTAGAGCAGTTTTCTCTGTGTGGTGGTCATCATGGGATGTTGCCAGCTCACAAAAAGAATGCCAGGGAAACCCTGGGAGTGACAGTAGGAAATAATTGAAGAAAATAATAAAAACAAAAACAAAGCAGCATTATGATTATTTTAAGGGACTTAATTGGTAATTTTGCACCACTAGTGAATTTTTGGGCTTTTGATGCATTTAGATGATTATCTTTTTTCAGAAACGGAGAGCTGACCATGAGGCAAAGATTGATTTGAATAATTTGAGGTGTCCTGTAATCTGTGTCTTAGGACATGTGGATACTGGAAAGACTAAAATATTAGATAAGGTATGTATAAAGGTTATTTGGTTTTGGGAAGTAACTTGATATTTGCTTGGAATCATGATTCCTTGCTCAAGAATTGAATCTGATCATACATTGTTATGCTGAATAAATTCTTCTTGTGAAGTTTCCATAGTTCAAATTTTAATAAGAGATTGACCACATTACAACAGTGTTGCCTGTCACAATTGAATAACAATATAGAGTTTATGGAGTACATACACTCTCAACTACACTCGTCGCAAGTTCATTTGCGGTGGAGCATCCACCTCTCACGTGGAAGGTCGGGGTTTGATTCCAAGGTCGAGTCATACCAAAGACTCTAAAAATGGAACCAACTGCTGTTGTGCATGATGCTTCGCATAAGCAATGGAATTGGGAAAACAAGCCAATGAGCTACAACTGGGAAAAAATGCCATGGCTGGCTTGACTTGGACCAATAGGTTGGAAACTGGGCCATAAAACTTCATGCAACTAATTAACTAATTCTCAGGACAGAAAATACCACAAATTAATTTTGGCTTTATTGTTATTGTGAAAACACATGTTGAAATAATACATGTAGATTGATTCTCTTAAAGCTGCCTTGAATTAAAATAAATGTGAAGAACTTAAGAGACTGACTGAGTTGGGATTGAAGGACTCAGTGGCATGTTTCATAATGTCAGCCCAGTAAAAAAGTCAAGTTGAAATATGGTTAAAGCATGGTGTCAAATATGGTTCAAGTCCACCCTGTAAGTCCCCATTACAATACACGAGGAATTATGTGTGCCCGTTGTACTTCTACAACCCCTAGCCCAAGTAGGGATAACGTAAGAGGGAATCTACGGGATCAAAAGACAAAAATGTGTCTGGATATGATGTTTCTACAAAGGAATTAGTATTGGTTGGTTTACACAGTTAAAAATGATTCATTGATTTTGAGCAAGAATGGAATTTAAGTGATATCAACATAGCTTTCAAGTAGATGTTAAGTTGTTCTAAAATGAAGGAAAAATGGCATAAAAACAGTGAGTCAGACCTCTCGCAGAGATATGAAGGAATTGATAGGCTGTGCATAGTAGTACTGCCTGAGTAATAAAATAAGTATAAAATAAAAAATAAGTTTTATGTTTGAAATTTAAATTGATTTGTTTTCCCTGACCTTGGCTGGTTTGTGCCATGGACTGGCCTAAACAGTTGGACAGTATTGTTGTGTACGTTTGAAGTCTGTTTTCGCAGGCTGTGCATATTGGCCTACTTCTGTGCATTGCATTTTTTGTCCCCATCTATAAATTTCTGAGATTGGACTTCTGTTTCTGTCATCCTCAAAATGGTAGAAGGTGGAATGCAAGTTCTTTTACAGTTGGTCTTGGGTCAGAAACTTCAGCATTCTAAACAGTGTTGATTCCAGGAAACTGAATTCAAAATAATTTGTCATCTATACTATTTGGAGAAAAGATGTATAATCCCAACTTTCTAGGAAGCATGAAATAAACTTATGAAACTCAAATTTGTGTAGCCAGTATGGTTTATAGGGAACCTAATGAGATTTCATGGAGGGGATTGGTCACCCATCCCTTCCTTTTACTCTCTAGTTTGTCACTCGTCCCTGCATTTTATTAATTTTGATTTGTGTATATCATGTATATGTATTCTAGATACTCCAGTCTGTACAGTTATGTCATGCAGGTGTAGCTTCTGTGTAACAAGTATAGTTTGTTGAGTAAGAAGAAAACCAGCGTTTTGCATTAGGATTTTTGAGATATATCTGACTGTGGTAAATAAGATCTGATTTGGTTATGTTTTCAGATAAGGCATACCAATGTACAAGATGGTGAAGCTGGTGGTATCACTCAACAGATTGGTGCTACCATGGTACCTGAGACAGCAATCAGGGAACAAACAAAGATGTGTAGACAGGTAAGAGATAGAGCGGGTTGCTAAGTAAAAGAAACTTAACTCATTGATTGATCAGTTTTAAGTGAATCTCTGCTGGGATATTTGAGGGGATTGAGAGAAGTCCACTTTATGCACTTTATGCACTTTATGTCAGAGACTGACATTTGTTTAATATAATTTAAAAGGAAGATCTAGACTTGCAGAGTTCCTTTGATTTAAATTAAAGAGGAATTCTGGTGAAGTTCCCATCCAGTGCTAACAATGTGTGGCTCTCAAGATATAACAACCTGAATCCAATTTATATTTAACAAAGGCTGAGTTTGTGTCATGCATACATGATATCATAGCTTGTCAAAGGTCAATTTTGAGTTGTGTTTCAGTCACAAATAATTTTAGAGTAAGAAACGCCATTAGATGATTTCTTTATTGTATACTTGTGCAAATGGGAGCTTAAGTGAAAAAAAAAACAACATTTCAGGGACTTGCCAATCAGTATGGCTGGTAGAATGATGCTTGAAGTCAAAAGGATAGGTTGCAGTGGTTGCATATAATGCATGTTCTTGTTGGGTATTTAAAGCCTGGTTGAAAGGGATATATCTTAGAACTGCATTATTGCAAGTTTAGAGCATGTTTTGCTGTCCTTATTGTCTCCACGGACTTCCTATACATGGACTGAGGATACTACACGGTAGATTGTCGCTACCATACATGAGAGAAAAAGCACACCAAGATGGGCTGTCTGCTATGTTTTGTGTGAAAGTTTGGACTTGCTCAAGTATATTCCCATATTTTGCAAGAAAGTTGAAATATTTTTGAAATATGGCAAGGTAAGGTCAAAATCACTTCACGTATTGCAGGAATATGATATTTTTCCCCATTCAAGTTTAACTTTTGCTTAAAATATTACAGATTCGTTATCAAATCATATAAATTATAGCTTCACAGCGGCCATCTTGGTGCGCCCTTTTTTGTCCCAGTCGGTGGCGACCATCTGCGGATAGGACATACACCTTACATGCTCTGTCCATGTATACAAGTCCGTGATTGTATCATATAAAGTTAAATGAATCCATGCATTTGTGTTTTTTAAAGAATGGTGACGGTTGTCAGTAAAAAGGAGGGGTTGAAGAAAGAAGGTTAGTGGAAGTAGAAAATAATTGTGAACCTTTTTAGTTCAATGTAACTTTTCGATTGTGAAGGGCAAAGGGCATAGACATAACAGACTTTGCAGTTAGTAAGGTATTTAGAAAGGTCCTCTATAAGCTTCAAAATTGCAGCTACTTGTATTTATTTTTTTCCTTAATTTTTTTTGTCTTTTCTCTCTCAAAGTTTGCCAATTCTGAGATGAAAGTCAGTGGACTTCTTATCATTGATACGCCAGGTCACGAATCATTCAGCAACTTGAGGTCTCGTGGGTCATCATTGTGTGACTTTGCCATTCTTGTTGTTGACATTATGCATGGCTTGGAACCCCAGACTATAGAGTCCATCAACCTTCTTAAACAAAGAAAAACTCCATTTGTTGTTGCCTTAAACAAAGTAAGTCAGGGTTTCAAAATTTATTTGTCTTTTAGATTCACAGAAAAATGTGAAATGCAAGATTAGAAGGCAAAAGAATTGAAATAATTGTTAAAACAACAAAAACTTGAGCAAGGAGGTAATTTTTTTTTGTCATGTAGAGTGGAATCTTACAGAGCACAATGGTGATTTAAAATCATTATCAGATTCTTGGATTTAAGGTTGGCCATTGCTCCATTCATTTTTGTGCAGAAATATCACTTCCTGGCAGTTAATATCTTAACCCTTTCTCTATGGAGGGTCCATCCTGCCATACTGTACTGTACTTGATATTACGTATACACAGTACATATGTAAGGGTTCTGCAGATACTAAGGTCTACTCAAAATACTCAAATAGTGCTTCATTTTGATGACATATAGGATGATAGATATTAGTTATCTAATACCAGCATTTGAGGTAAACTTTACTGAAGCTAATCCAGGCAAAAATTTATTTATTTTTGTATTATTTTTTTTTATCTGTTCACCAATAAATGCATTTTAATAGACCTAATGCATGTAATGTAAAAATGCCAAAAAAGCATGTCCTCATTGAGAAGAATAACAAACTAGCATCAACAAATCCAAACAGCTCATTGGTCATCTAAAGAGATGCATGCATAAGTCTTCTACACATGTGAATACTACTGCATGCAACCCATATATGTTCTACACAAAGTGTAGTGGGGAGACCATGTTGTGTTGTTATTCTTCCAAATTGATGTGGTGCCCTTTTATGTTTTCCCACTACAGTCACATACCTTATCAATGCTTTGAAGTATTTGTTCATTTATAGCAACGATGTGTAATATATTCACTTTTCCCTTCAGATTGACAGGTTATATGAGTGGAAACAGAGTCCTCATTCAGAGGTTCAAAATGCCCTCAAAAAACAAAAGAAACACACTAGAGATGAATTTGATGAAAGGACAAAGGCTGTTATTACAGAATTTGCGGAACAGGTTTGCCTTTCTTGATACACTTCTACAGTTCAAGTGTACCTAAAGTCAAAAAATTCAAAAATATATATTAAAGACTATGAAAAATAAATTCCAACAGACCAATTTCCATCTTCATAGGACATTCCTGAGCTGAGATATTAAATGTTGAAGTTTATTCACTCAAATTAAAATGGTACATTGCGCAATAATTTGTGATGTCATTCTTGTACTACTCAAATTACAATATTTGTATTTCTTTGTTTTTCCGAACGTTACTGCACCTTGTACCAAGGTGTGATAGCACTTTATTCTTATGAGGTGGTGAAATTAATTCAGCCCTCCTTGTGCAACATGCTATGCAAGCAAACAGGAAGTGTTCAAGGTCATAAAAACATTTTTGAATTTTAAAGGAAAACAAAGCATTTTATGTGAGTTGTACAACAAGAAAGTCACAAATTATTGCACAATAGACTAATTTGTTTTAAGGGAATAAACTTCAACATTTTATATCTCAGCTCAGGAATGTCATATGAAGATGGGAGTTGGACTGTTAGAATTCGTGTTTCATTTTCCTAAAAAAATATTTTTGAATTTTTTGACTTGAGGTACACTTTAAGTAAATGTTTGTAGAACATATGTTATCATGAATTTGTTTCTAACAAGTGGTAGTCTGAAAGAGTGAAAGTTAGTAATGAAAGTGATCAAATTCAACGGAAAACAACAAGAAAGAGGGTATGGTAAATGGGTGAGACAAGTGGGTTAAGTAAGATTTTATCTGACTGTACTGGATAGACAATCTGAAAGAATGTTCAAACCATTTATGAAGCCCCCAAAACCTCAATCCAAACCATTGCACTCCTCTGCTTTCTCCGTCCAGTGAGCTGGAAGATTGTTTAACTTCAGCTTGCAGAACAATTGATTTCCTTATCTTTGTTTATCCACGGGTGACTTCCTGCTGCATTAAGTAATTGATTCTATTCAAGAGTCCAAACCAAAATCCACAATTTGATAGGTATCTGATGAACAAAGTTGAAAACTGTCTTTCTCATGTGAAAATCATGGATAATGCATTTCATTTAAGCAACAACCTCTGTAACCACTGGCTGGCATCTACACTTTTAGGTTATTCAATTACATTCTAGTGGTAGTTCACTAAGATTTCATTTAAAAAAAAAGAGTATACCGATAATCAATTCCTGACCAAAAACAAAAACAGTTGCCCCAGGCTGATTTCAAAACAAAGTTATATTTCACAAAATGTCTCCCATTTCTTTCCAGGTATTTTTGATGATATTTCAGGACATAAGTATTGTATATTTGGAGTAGATTAAGCAGTGACTTGTCATTGCAGAGCCATCAATGAAAAAGGATAGACCACGGAGTTCCTATATACATGGACAAAGCATATAACATGTACGTCCTATCTGTAGGTCGTTGCACTGACTGGGACAAAAAAGGCGCACCAAGATGGCCGCCATGAAGCTATAAATCGTCTGATTTGACAACAACTCTTTAATGTATTACACAAAAGTTACACTTGAATGGAAAACAATATGATATTCCTTCAATACTTGAAGTGGTTTTGACCTTACCATGCCATATTTCAAATATATTTCAACTTTCTAGCAAGATCTGGGTATTGACTTGAGAAAGTCCAAACTTTTACACAAAATCATTGCAGGCAGCCATCTTGGGGCCTTTTTTACACATACGGTTGTGATAATCTACAGTGCAGTATGCTCTGGCCATGTATATAGGAAGTCCATGCGATAGACACACACAGTATTCCAAATTTGGGGAAGACTACAGCTCCCATTAAATTTAATTGTCATATGAGTTTTAATTCCAGTTTTGCAACTTATGTTTTATTTAATACATGTTGAATTCAAAACTGTTAATATTTTATTTTTACTGTCTGTTGTAAAGTGTAGTCAGTCATCTTATGAATGTCATTCTAACATTACTAAGAGTTATGAGCAGAGGGTCGAGAATTCATGTCATGAATTTAAGGAATTCATGGCAGTATCACAAGGAAAGTGTCTTTGAAGCAGGAATGCTTTGTTTTAAAAAAGTTTCCTTTATTTCTTTGCAGAGTCTAAATGCTGCCTTATTTTGGGAAAACCCAGATCCTAGAACATATATTTCATTAGTGCCAACATCAGCTCACTCTGGTGATGGAATGGGTAACCTTATAGCATTGATCATTGAACTTAGTCAGTCTATGTTACAGAAGAGGTTAGCATTCTCAGAGGAACTACAGTGTACATCAATGGAGGTATGTTGGGAAGACTCTTTTAACTTCAAAAATCAAATGTTCAGTCATTACTACAAACTACCCAAAGGTCATATGGAAATTTCTGTTTATATAATACTTGTAAAAAACCAAAAGTATGTAAGGAAAGACTTATTGTTGCTAGGTATGACCCATGTAATTGATACAGGTACGCAAACTATAAATGGACATATTTATACATGTTCAGGTAACAGATTTATCCAAAAATGTAAAGAGCAGTGGACAATTGTTCTAGAACCTAGTGTTGGGTGTGGTTAGCTCAGCCTGGTTCGAGACTCCGGATTCACTCCACAGTTGACACAAGAATTTATATATGAAAAGTTTCTCAGACAGAAGTAAGTGATTCGAAGTTGATTTATTTGATGTCTCGAGAATTTACAGAGATGAAAAAGTGAGAGAGACTACATGCTGGTATATTAGCCTAATACAGATACAAGTACAAGTTTACAAGTCTGTAGCTATTCCACGAGTGCTGCAGGACACACCCCTTGAACTAGATCTCAAGAAGTCTCCAACTATGGGATATGCATTTTGATTGGATGAAAGTGAGATGCCAACAGAATTGACCAATTGCTGGTGTGGAACTAGCCAGACAGTGTCATGTGCAAT
Organism: Holothuria scabra; assembly: GCA_037179385.1. NCBI lineage: Eukaryota > Metazoa > Echinodermata > Holothuroidea > Aspidochirotida > Holothuriidae > Holothuria > Holothuria scabra. Next base: position 14,294,766 of record CM074192.1, on the reverse strand, counting down.
GTCTAACTTTTGTAAATGAGGGTATTGCACCATAACTATCGAAGACAAAATGTGCCATAATAAATTTACACGACACTAGGACAAAGAATTAATCATCCATTTTCTTTTGATAATAAAAAATGTACATAAGTATTCATTGTGGCATGTGTGTGTTTGTGTGATGCCAAGCTTGTGAGCATGGTACCTAAAGAAATGGAAGAAGTTAGGGTAGCTGGCATGTTTTGTTCATGGAAGAACTTTGAATGCAGTAAGAAGTTTTGTAAATGAAAATTTGATCAAGTTGACATGCTGAAAGTTATACTGGTTTTTATTTTTTCTGATTTTTTAAAGGTTAAAAGTCTTCCAGGTCTTGGTACAACAATGGATGTTGTGCTAGTAAATGGTCGGTTACGAGAAGGAGACACCTTAGTGGTGGCAGGACAGGAAGGACCTATTGTAACACAGATCAGGGGACTATTAACTACCCAACCTCTTAAGGAATTGAGAGTCAAGGTTAGTACAGTGCATCTTATTGCTTATAGTACTAGAACTTTGACAGATTTTTATTTGAACAAAAGTATTCTTGAAATATTAAGTAGGTTTATAATTTTCCAACTTTTAATCCACAGAATTTTTTGTGTATCTGTGATATTGTTTCCTTATTAAGTTTAATTTAAGTAATATTATCCCAACTATTCTTGTGATACCATTTAAAGCCTTTCTGTGTTGTTGATATGCTTTGAACATACTTTTAGTATTGAATATTGAATAGAGTGGATGATTTGAACTTTAATATTAAGGTAGAAATGCATGTATTCATAATAATAATATAATAATAATGATAATGATAATGATAATGATAATAATAATAATATGCATAATATAGTTGGTATAACTAGCTGATTTAGGCACATAGGTATGCAGTGGGTCCAGAACCTGACAACAATTCATTGCATTTAAGAGATATAATACAACTCAAGATTTCAAAAAGGGCTGGAAAAAATGTTTATTTACCAGGAAAGGAGTGAATTTTGTGGAGAGGAGTCTCCCAACTTCTCAACTTTGCCCCTCCATGAGTTTTCAAATAGAAAATGGTTGCTTGTATCCAAATATACATGCTTAATGTTTTCTTCTTCTTTTTATTACTTTCATTGATTTCTATCCTTGTAGAATCAGTACATTAAACACAAAGAAATCCAGGGTGCACAGGGAGTCAAGCTCCTAGCTAAAGATCTCGAGAAAGCATTAGCAGGGCTACCAATATTAGTAGCTGAACATCAAGATGAAGTAGAAATACTCAAGGTTTGTATTGATGTTGAATTTATATCAGGATAGAAAATGCAGAGAAAATAGAGACATAAACACAACATTTGCAGTGGTTGACTCTTCATGGGGTGAAAATATCAGATGTGTTGTAATGACCCCAGCTTAAAAAGATTCGACTCACTTTGGGTTATTACTTGCCAAAGACTGGAAGGGTGCATTCATGTTAATCCCCATTCTCCACAAGAAAAGTGTGAAATCACTCTTGCCATTGAAGTTAACAATTGAAGATGACTTGATAGTCCATATTAAGAGTTTTAAAAACAACACTGGAAAGTATTGTAAGGATGTGTTATATGGTGTATGGGTTCTGACTATGTGATGGTAGAATAAATATGCTTCATCTTGGCATATCATGTGAGGCTAGCTTAAGGTGACATTAATTTTCTCACTGGTTGTGTAACTGAATATGAGTACCAGGTACAGTACTTTATAAACAATTTTGCAAATGAGAGCTGAGGCTCTTCTCATTATAATGAATTGTCACACAGCTTAAAATAAATGGTTTCAATAGAAAAATAGAATACCACTTTATTCCCCACTAAAGGTTTAACATTTTAATGTTTGCTACTCATGATACATTAATTTAGGCTTTCTTTATTAGTTGGGCATTTAGTATGGCAGTTCTGCTAGTAAGTTCTGCAATGCTGGCTGCCACTTCATCTGAGCAGAGCTATGTTTAGAAAATTAACTTCATGTGACCCTCTGATATAAGTGATGAAACTGTATTACTGTATTTTGTTATATAAAACTTTTCCTGTTATTGTTTGATTGAACAAACATTCTGTTTTTTCCGTTGATTTAGGAAGAGGTAGCAGAAATGTTAAAGCAAGCGTTATCATCAATTAAGCTGGCAGAGAGGGGTGTCTATGTACAAGCTTCCACACTTGGTTCCCTAGAGGCACTCTTGGAATTTCTTAAGACTTCAAAAATTCCAGTAAGTAGATGTCATTGATGTAACATGATCTTTTTCTTGTGGATGGGGATGTTTGGGGATGCACTTAGTATAAGTCTGTGTCATGTTGGATTTGTCTTTTTAGGGGACTTGCTCCCTTCTTAGGGTACTTGCTCCTCTTTTCCTATCCTGAATTTTGATGTCTTCAGGACCTTTGTGGGAGACAACTCAAATATTGTGCATTGTTTGTAAGGATTAAGGATAACAGAATCCCAATACATTCATATTTATGTGTTTATGTGTTAACTGTGCTTGTTAACATTAAATTATGGAATGTAAGATCAGATCGGAAAGGTGGAGTTGGGGGGGGGGGGTATTTTTAATCAGGATCTGTATAGTAAGGACTATATTTGGTGCTACTGTTATGTTAGCTAGTGGGTGTGGTGATGGGAGGCTCGTATGATCTGATAAAAGTGACTTAATTTCATCTGTGCTACAGATAGTACAATAAAAAGGGCAAAAATCTTTGTTTTGTCAAAGGTAAAGTAAGTGCTTATAACATTTTGCATTATTTTTTATTTTGTTGTGAAAATTTATCACTAATGGCTTTTTTCATCAACAGTATGCTGGTATCAACATTGGTCCTGTTCACAAGAAAGATGTCATGAAAGCTTCTGTCATGTTGGAGCATGACAGTCAGTAAGTAGCTTTTACCTTGTCAATATGCTTCAATTAGCCAATAGATACCAAACCCAAATATCTAGTTCTCTGAATCTCTTTAGATTGGTAGCCACTGAAATACCTTCCACAAGTAAGTAACCAAATGCATGGTCAAGTGGTGAGAGCATCTGACTTGCAGCCGGGAAGTCTTGATTTTTTGACTCGTGCTTGGGTCAAACTGAAGACCTTCACTTTAACCTACTGCCCTTGTGCTTTGTGCTCAGCATAAACAATGGAATAGAGAAAACAAGCCAGTGAACCACAGCTGGAAAAAAAAGGTTGTGGCTGGTTCAACTTAAAACCAGTTTGGTTTGAAAGGGAGCAGTAAAACCTCATATAAGTAACACTACAAGTAAGTAGAGATTAATTTGGTACAACTGTACCTTTTGTTGCAACATGGGCTATACATATCCAAAGGTGGTGGTCACATAATTGAAGCAAATGTATCTATGTTTATGTGGTAATTAGGTGGATCAATAAGTAACATGCATTCGAGGGTAAACCCTATCACTGATAATACTTTGGTGGTTGGTTTTGAATCAAGTATCAAATAATTACACCCAATTAATCAGTGGATGGTTCCTTCAATGGGCTGGATCAATATCCATGGTGTCTTTCTATCATTTGAAAACTATAGAGTTAGAGTGTTAATTGGGGGAAATCATTCCTGCATACATTCTTGCAAAAAGCACACTGTGCGAAAGTTGCTACGCACCCAAAATTCTCTTTGGTAGTGTCCAGAATGAGATGTATAGGGCAATAGGCCAAACTCTTTTTGTAGTGGCATTTGCTTGTTTATTAAAGAGTGGAAAAAGACTTTGGATACACTTGTTGTACAATTTGGGGTGGAAACTGCTTTGAAAACTCTTTTTCTTCAGCTTGCTGCAAGTCCTTTACATGTAGCAAGATTTTGATGAAGGTTTCAAATCTCATTCTGAAACTGAGCTTTAGTTTCACTATGTAAGCTTTTAAATGGACCTTTTCAGGGTTCTAGCCAGGAAAAATGTCAAACCTGGTGGGAATTAATTGACATTGCATCATTCTCACTTGATGTTGGCCATATCTTAAGATCTAAATGACATTTTCTGTGGTCAGTTGCTCGATTTTTTGTTATTTATCAGTATTGTATCAGTACGACCACTCAATTGTATGTTCAGGCCTATGTGTCTGATACTAAGCAGTGTAGCCTATGTTTATAGTATGAGTGTGATTAAATTCAAATTTTCAAACTGGGCAGTGGGATTCAAACTGGGTGTGAAATTGGTGAAATTTCAAACTGGGTGCTGGCTTAAAAAAATAAATTCAAACTGGGTGCAGCCACCAATTTGAATGGCCTGGCTAGAACCCTGCTTTTCTCAAATTGTTTCTTTACTTTTCAGATATGCTGTCATTCTTGCTTTTGATGTCAAAGTTGAGAGAGATGCACAGGAACTGGCTGACAGAGATGGAATTAAAATATTTCAAGCAGACATTATATACCACTTGTTTGATAGTTTTATGAAGTATAGAGAAGAACTGAAAGCTAAAAAGAGGGAAGAGTTTAAACATATAGCTGTCTTCCCATGTAAACTTAGAATTATTCCTCAATACGTCTTCAATGCTAGAAATCCAATTGTTGTTGGGGTCCAAGTGGAGGCTGGCATCGTGAAAGAAGGAACACCAATTGTCATTCCAAGTAAAGAGGTAGGCACCATTCATTTGCTTGAAAATTGAACATGAGAATGCATTGCTGGTCTAGTTCATACGCTTGACAGCAGGAGTGCCCAAATTTTCATCATGGTCAATGCTAACTGATCAGAAATTGATTGTGAGGGGTGTCAGAGAAAAAAGTTTTTTGTGTGTTACTGTATGATTTGTTATAATACATTGAGAACCTAGCTGATGTGACAGGCCATTTACTGTGCATTTTGACCCTGGACTCGTAGATGTGGGGGATTGGCTACCCTGAAAGTAGGTCTTCAGACAAAAGGTTCAGCAACATTGTCACTAGTTCAAAGTGTTATTAGTTTCAGTTACTTCATTATTATAAGTAACTTGTAAGAAGCTGTCCAGAAATCTTGGACAAAACTGCTTGGGACCCCGCTCCCCCCGCACAATGTTGGAGATAGTAAGGCCAATTTGAGACGCACCATTTACTTCGAGACCCAACATTGTGCTGGGGGACCAGGGTTTCGTAAATCGCTATTTCTGTAGGACACAACATTTCAAAGAGGGAAAGAGGTTGTGTAAATAGCAATCGACGCCATAAACAACATAAGGAGGTGGGGTGTTCCAACAGTTTTGTCCAAGATTGTAGGTCATTTCTAGTAAGATTATAGTGATATGCTACAGTCAGTGACGTGTGCAGCTTTTTCGAAGGTGAGGGAGGGCACAATATGCAATTCTCCTGGCAGGAAAGGATTTTGATACCTTTTTTTTTTTACTTTTCTGCACTTCACTTCCGTGCTGTCCAACTTTTTAAGAACTTCTTTCTTGCTTTGGCAACCATTTTTCTGCTGGTGTGTGGTTAAGGTTTGAATGCTCAATGTGTCTCTTCAAACTTTTCCTCTTCCTGGAACCTGTAAATTCCTTGGCTGAGTGATAATCCCCCAGCTGAATGATTTTCCCCCAACTGACTTCAGAGGTGGGGGACCTGTGCCACCAGGTCCCTCTCTTGAAACATGCTACTGATTACAGTTTGTCTTTGGCTGTGAATGTTTTTATCCTGATGCATTAAACTGTGTACTAGGTTGGAAGGTTTTTGTCTCTGTCACTTAATAGCTCAGCCTCCAAAGTGAGTTTGCATTTTTTAAACCTTTGGAGAGTTACTGAGTTAAAATTGTACCATTTCCATACAGTACACTAGCTCAGTGTTACGTTACAAAGCACGTTATTGGCAGTGTTGGGTTTGAAAAATAGTTATTTGAAAGTTTTCTATTTATTTTCTTACAGAATTTGGACATTGGAGTTATAAGCAGTGTGGAGGCTAACCATAAACCTGTGGAAAGTGCCCGCAAAGGTCAAGAGGTCTGCGTAAAAATTGAGAATGTTTCAGGTGATGCCCCCAAGATGTATGGCAGGCATTTTGACTTCAATGACCTTCTTATTAGTAAGGTGAGTAATCATGAATGAGGAAAACACTACTTGTGGGATGGTTCTTAGTAAGTACAGTGTTTTCATTTGGTTTTTCCAATTTCTTCTATCAAGGCTGCTGCTTAATTTGTCAAAAATTTCTGCCACTTGGCTGATTTTTGGAACCTACATTGCTAGTAGAAAGTGACTATAATTACTAACTCAAGTGTGATTGTTTTCTCCCAAAGATGCTTGTGAGCACCGTGCACACAAATCTGCTGTTATAAGCTAGCAGAGGGTTACTCTAACATTACAAAGAGGGAGAAGGTGAAGCCCTGTAAGATACGCTTTTCAGGTAGTAAAGAAGTGATTGCTCAAGCATGAATCAAATCTGTGAGACAGTCATACAGCTAAGATTAAACATGCACCATTATTGTGTGTGCATAAAAGAAATGGTTGGTAGGTTTTGCCTCTTTGGGTAGCATGCTTGGATCTAGATGGATCAACCTGTGATCAGAAATATTAAGGATTTTAACCTGTTATTTCAAATTCAGAGATTTATCTTAGTCTGGGGTTAGCAAACTAGATGTTGGGACCTTTTTGAGGGTAGTGATAGTATTTGGAAAAGTTATGAAAAGATTCAGTAAAGGACAAGTAATTTTAAAATTTCTTCTTTATGCAGTGGGAGTGGTTGTTATCTAGGAGCTCAAAAAATTTACTCATGTTACAAGTTTACCTCATGCAATTGGTCACATGTGTTTCTATACTTAAAGGTAGTTAGTCATCACACTCCGCTACAATTTTACTAGAAGTCTAAAAACTTTCTCAATTGGCACGACTCTTTGATTGACATAAAATCATGTGTACTGAGAGGGTTTTACACATCAGGGCAGTTTGTGCTCACATGGGTGTGTCCTTAAGCAATAAACCAGGATTGTGTCTGGATAAGGATGGATTTCAGACAGTGCTATGAGAGGGACTGGAAGTAAGAATGTTGGAAGGATTGGAATTGCCTGGGGTGTAATGTATGAGGGAGTTTTGGTGCAAAAGAATCCAGATTGCCAAGTTAAATCAGACTCCTTTCACTACCCATCACTGAGGGTCAGCAAGACCCCACAGTAGAAAATTGCAACCACCAAATATGAAACTTTGGAGAGAGAGACTCACCTAGAGTCAAAACATTTTGGCCCAATATGCTCTCTTTCCATGCTCAGAATGACAGTCACCATGATAGAGTTACTGACAACTTACAAATGAGTCAGAAGCTGTGTATTGATATTCAAATTCTTTTTACCCCCCTCTCTCTAAATACAGATAAGCAGAGAATCTATTGATGCTGTGAAGGACTATTTCCGAGAGGATCTTGAAAAAAGTGATTGGCATCTAATGGTTGAACTAAAAAAGATTTTACAGATTCTTTGACCCCGGTTTGACAAGATTGAACATGATGTCATTCTTTACAAATTCCACCGTCGCTCAACTTTGGTGCCATGTGACAATGCAATATAAGAACATCCTTAATTTGGAAAACCAGAGTACTATTGGGTTCTGTGCATCATGCCATATTGCAGATTTTGTAGTCATCAGGGTGTGTCTAAGTGGCTTGAAATGTTTCTTTAAATAGTTTGATAACTTTGATGTTTTAAATCATCATTGTGTCATTATGAAGGAACATTTGGAAGAAGGAACTGAGAAACCTCTTCATTCAGTAATCAGTTTCTCAAACCCTGAATGAACTTGAATGTTTAATATGAACACATGATGGCATGCACTAATCTCCTCTGCTACTCTCAGTTGGTCAAGTTTGTGAGGTTAAATAACTTTGTGAAGTTGTGTGGATGGAAAAAATTATAATGATAATGATTGTAATGATCATTTGGCTTTGAAAAGACATGTTGTTTTAGTGTCTTGTACTTAGAAGATAAGGAAACAGTAGACTGCTCTTGGCTAAATAACCTACTGTACTTAAACTCAGCCAGTAAGTGAACCTGACATATTTCAAAAGTTTGCAAGCTATAAGTTTTGTGACACCTGGCACTTTTTTATGGACCAGTTCTCATAAGCTCAAGTAAACAGGTTTAATAGAACTTTCTCAAAATGTATTTATGGTTAAAAGATTTTCAAGAAACCTTCCAGGGTAGCATTCCAAAAGGCAACAGGTGTAAAGTTTGTCATATTTTAATATGATAAAGATATTGAGATAAATTGATAATATCTTTAATATACGGAGATAAGTTTGATTATTTCTTCAAGATGACATACCATGAAAAGTACGTCCTTATAATTAAAGGGGAAAATAACAATGGCACTATAGTTGAAACCCCATTGTAGGAAAGGTACAAATGTCCTTTAAAATTTCTTGGAAGAAATCTGACAAATACTTTGTTTTAATCCTACCTGCCAAGAGGCTTAATGCCTTTTCCAAATTTTGACAAAAACATCTCCATCCCATCTTTGCAGAATACATTGCCATCAAAGTGGCTGCTATGAGGGTAGTAGTATCTCTTCAAATGTTTTTTGTGAATTGTATACTGTATAATTATGATAAAATTGGAAATATAATAAATAATTCATTGTTTGGCAGGGTTGAAACCTTGGTTCAAACAGCCAAAATTCTCCACTTATTATGTAAGTTAAAATATATAGCTCCCGAGTTGAAATAGCTCAAGATCAAAGCCATACAATTGGTTTTCAGGCTAAGTGTGCTATCTGAATAAGTCGTCAGTGACTACCTGGGAACTGTTATTTGGCTAGAGATGTGAAGCTTTGAAATGAGGTTCATGCAGTCAAGGTCACACATTAATCTGTGTCTTGTATTGTTCTTGACATTTCTGTTATGCTTATAAGCATCCGGTAATACAACAAAATGTATTTATCCTCTGCTGCAGTTACAGGCCTGACAGGTTTTCTCCACTGCGAAAGCATTGCCAATCTTTAGGGCTGTAATAGTTAAAGTGTACCTAAAGTCAAAAACTTTAATAATATATATTTAAGACCATGAAAAATACATTTTAACAGTCCAACTCCGATCTTCATAGGACATTCCAGAGCTGAGATATTAAATGTTGAAGTTTATTCACTCAAATTAAAATGGTACATTGTGTAATTATTTGTGATGTCATTCTTGTACTACTCAAAATACAATCTTTGTATTTCTTTGTTTTTCCGAACGCTACTGCACCTTGTAACGAGGTGTGATAGCTCTCTTACTCTTATGATTTGATGTAATTCATTAAACCCTCCTTGTGCAACATGCTATGCAAGCAAACAGGAAGTGCTCAAGGTCATAAAAACATTTTTTAATTTTAACAGAAAACAAAGCATGTTATGTGAGTTGTACAACAAGATAGTCACAAATTATTGTGCAATAGACCAATTTGTTTTAAGTGAATAAACTTCAACATTTTATATCTCAGCTCAGGAATGTCATATGAAGATGGGAGTTGGACTGTTAGAATTCCTTTTTTCATTCTCTTAAATATATATTTTTGAATTTTTTGACTTGAGGTACACTTTAATTTTGAGTCATTTGTGGCTCGGTGACCGTTATGAAAAAATACTGGTTAGGTTTTATGCAGAAGTCAATTTATATCTGGCTATTTCTCACTTGAAACTTCTAATCTGTTTGCCAAAAGATTAGATTCCTGCCTCTGAAGCTCATTTACATGTAATGCCTTGTTAAGGGAGGGAATAAAAGAATGCTTTATTTCACTTAACCAGTCCTTTTGAGTTCCATTGCATCTGCTATTGAAACTGTTGGTGGTACAGACCAACTTATTAGAGTATTGTTCTTTATGCCTTGAATGAGACTGTGTTGCAGGAATAATATTGGAGAGATGCTGTGAGTAAAGGAAGGGAAATACCCCTTGAGCAATTATACAGCTTCATTCCTCTGAATGGGTCTTAAAAGTATTTTCATTAATTGAATTTTCGGTGGCATTTCCTTCCAAATGACAGTTCCCTGGACAGACCAAATCAAAGTGATTGTGGTACTGACTGATTGAATTTTTGTTAACCACATTGCAATCACCAATTGTTCGTAGTATTATAGGGATATACATGAATCCGGACAGCAAGTGATAGTCTGATTTCAGTTCGGCCATAACTGGGGTCCAACACCTTTAAATCTTTCGATTTCCTTGCTAACCTTTATCATGGATGGTTGAACACTAATTTTTATCTTGAATTCTCCAATTTCCCTAAATATGAGGGTTTGAAATTCATGTAAACAATTAATAAAGGCGATTTTAGGCTGATGGATCCCACCAATGGCGGCCTACAGTCACTAGAAATATTCGCTGATGGGATTAGTCTATAGGCTATGCATGTGATCTCACAGTACAATAAGTGCTCCCTCATTTTGAGAGGTTTGCCATCGAAAGGTTCACCAGCAAATGCAGACCTCTGATTTGTCTACCAATTGTTTATACACTTTTTTCTACTACATGTGCAGAGCAAAGGCTACTACTGCGTGCAGTCACATGCTTCATCTAAACTGACATCTGTGCATTAGGGTCAATACATATAGTCTTAGGATGTTTGGCAGATACTTGAGGTGCAAGTTTGAAATATCTTTATTACTGGAATATTTATCTCAACTTACATCAACCATAAGCAGGAAATGGACATGTGGAAGGTAGAGAATATTTACACACCCTTCAGAGTCTTTTCTCATCAATTAAACCTCAACATTTCTATATTCCAATACAGTAAACCATTGCTGCTACACATGCAGACTTGACTGAATAATTTTAATTCAAATGAAATGAATGTAATGAAGAAAACCTTATTTTTGTAATGAAAACAAAGAGTTCAGTAGTAGCATTGATAATTGAAATTGCAAACAGCTGTAAACAGGCAAGTCATCTCTGATCTTAAATAAATTAAGCTGGAATTCTTCTGATTCTAGAGATCTGTATTATTGTTTATGCTTTGAGGGTATATCCAAGTGACAACCATGTGCTTACGGTTTCAACCCAGAATCCTGCCACTCATGGCAGAGACACCTTAGATCTAAAAATGTCATGCCCAATTGCCCAGTATTTGAAGTTATTGCTAGGTATATGCCTTCCAGTACAGCAACTAAATACTAACTTTGATGGGAGTTTTTGCTATTAAGTATGATGAAATAGTTAACTTTCTGTATAATAAATTATACAGTATATTACTTTGTTTGATTCCATTTGAAAATGTATGGTGTCTTTCCTTTTTTTTTTTAAGTTCATTTTCAATCAAGGCAAATATTGCAGTTTTCCCTACATTCCACACATGCAGCCTGATTTTATACAGTAAGCTTTACATAAAGTATTCTGATGACCTTTAAATTAACTGTTAAAACTTCTCAATTATTTTTGAAGTAAAAATGGGTAACCACAGGGCACCACATACTTTACAGAAAAATCAGATTAACAAAAATTTGGAGTTAAATTTTCCATCAGAATTCTAAACCTGCCATGGAAAATTTAGTCATCAGAACCATTCTAGGTCTGCCTATTTTATGTACAACATAATATCAGAAATGACTTACAAATCATGAGTAAACTTAGCCTATTTAGGGAGAACACCCTAAAATCTCTATTAATTTTAAGTTTTTCGAGTTCACATATCAGATGAGAGATACTGAAAGACATGACAAATTTCTTTTGTTTTCATCCTTTTTTTATATTTTTCTCGTACTTCATCACTCCCATCAAAATATGATGGAAGATTAATTACATGACAACTGGTACAACCTTCTTGGTTCAGTCTGTTAGGTCAATCAAAGGTATCCACTTCATCTTTACATTCCTGTACAAAAAAGAAAATAAAAAATTCTAATTCTGATGGAAGCTTTGAGAAAACGTTTGGTTGACTTGGTCCACAATGTTTAGTAACAGATGTACGCTATAGGCCTAAAATCCAAGAGCAAGGTTGCACTTATTTTCAAAACTCCTACTAGCACACTTATTTTGAAGTTCAAAGTATCTTTCATTACATTTTATGACTTTACTATTGCATATTCAAGGTACACCAAGCAGTTATTTCTCGTAAATTTCACATTTGAAGAGAAAAAACATTGTCACATGACTCCCAACAGCCAATCATGAAACTGGACAGTTTACTACACTTCTTCAATCTGGGATGACTGCTCCTGCCCTTTAAAATCAAAATTTTATTCCTCTCTAAACTTGCCTTTCATAATGTTTTATGACTTCAGTAAGGCATATTCAAAGCAAACCAAGCAAATACTTCAAATTTCACATTTGAAAAGAAGAAAAAGTTGCATGACTCTTAACAGCCAATCACAAAACAGAACAGTCTACTATACTATTTCAAGCTGGGATGACTGTTTTTGCCCACAAAACTGCAGACATAAGTAAAACAAGGAAGTTACGACCTGCAAAATCCAACTTTACTCCCTCTCCTTTACAGGACTCCAAAACTGGAAAAATTACAAGAAAGCATTTAATTTAAATTTAGCAAATTTATGCACAAACAAGGTCTCTTCTCTCTCAAAATGGATATTTAGAACCTGCAGGACAGACAAAGAGTTGGTTGGCTTCTAAAAGATGTCATTGAAGTTTGAGACAAGCCAATGTAATCACACACCACTACTCTCCTTAGATCATTGCAAGTGAATTTTTTTCAGAAACAGATACATAATGGGAACTTAGAAAAATGCACAATTTAACTCAAGGAATGCAAATTAAAAAGCTGAAAATTAACTTTTGATTTTATAACTTTCAGGATTCAGGAACTATTGTCCACAACACTTAACACTGCTACACACTGAACAGAATTTCATTTGGAAACTTGGCCAAAAAGTCAATGTTATAAGGAATTTTTGCCACAGTATAGTGACTGGCTATTGTGAAAACATCTCAATACTGTTCAGTATTGAGAAAACAACGTAATAGGTAATATCAACAGCAGTTGCCCATTTTAAACCAAAGTCCACTGTTTCCAATTGGTTTATCTGCAATGATAATGTCACAGCAGCTACTTTGTATGTACAAATCTGATAGTATGGATATGTCAAGGACAGTTTTGTGGACATGTCATGTTAATTTTACATGTTAATATGTAAAAGGCTCTCATATAGTTCGCTATAGACTTTTACAACATATAGGCACAAAAAATTGATGATCTAATTTAGAAAAAAAATTTACTTGAACCTATGGGGCAAAAGGCTTAGTGGATGTGAAAAAAAGAAAAAAAAAAATAGGTGATAACTCATTTACCCAAACCCTACTGCAAAGCCATACCAACCTTTTCACATGGGTCCTTGAGGAACAGCTGGTGGCATCTGTGGTACTGGGGCCTGCTGTGGAGGTGGTGCTTGTGGCTGAGCAGGAGGCTGAGTGGGATCTACTGGTTTGGCACCCTTCTGTTCAGAGTATGGCTGGGGGACAGGTTCCTCCTCCTTTGGTTCGACAATGCTCACAGCATCTGGCAAAGGCTTTTTGGGACCACTTTTGCCGGTCTGGTCAAATGGCAACATGATTTTCACCTTGATGCCAAGCACACCTGTAAATATTTAATGGAATCACAAACATGTGTGAAGCTCTAACTAGGTTAAAGGCAGACTCTGGTGGCTTTTCACTGTAGTGTTGCGAGAAAGACGAAAAGCAAAAAAATTATGCTTAATGCTTCCTAGAGAGGCATCAGAATTTTCAAACTGAACGCAAAGTTAAATTGATGTGCTACAATGACATCGCAGACTTCCCATAATGCACTACATCAAGAAAAATTGAATTACTTTGAAAATTATTATCTTGGAAATACTGATGCTATTGAGATGCAGCTTATACCTCCTGAAAGGGGAAATCTTTGTGCGTATTATTATGAAGTCAATGAATTTTTTCCTGGGAAAAAGCCTATAAGAGTAATCAAAACAATTCTGACATGAGCAGAAAAATGAAAAAAAAAAAAAAAGCTGATGTATGTGGGTCCTTCAGGCTCATTTCCAGCTGATGACTTCCTTAAAAATGTCCTCCTCATACGATTGCAATAGTAAAAATTTACAGCAACTTCTTTTTCAGTGCACCCAAAGTAACACTACAAAATACTTAAAATGCTCCACCACTCACCCTGCCTCAACATGACGTGCCTGATGGCTGTGTCTACATAGTCTCTTACTGGGTTGCCACTGTGGATCATCAGACCATCAACAAACTTCATGGATTTGGCCCTCTGTCCTCTCAACTTGCCAGACACAACAACCTCGCATCCCTTGGCACCACTCTCCATGATGAACCTAAGGACACCATAGCAGGCTCTGGAGGAAGATCACATAAAGGAAATGATTGGCTTTTAAGACTAAGTAATAATCAAAACTAAATCTCTTTAAGAAATTGAGCAGGCACCACTGCTATGCCCTGGAAATTTGCCTCAGGTCTCGGTCAAACTTGCTGCCACTGCCTATAATGTATAGCCCTGGTGCCTTACTGCATGTAATACTGAACTACTGAGGCAAAAACTCTACTTGCTTTTTTTTTTCGCAAATGGCGCTGGTGCCCTTAATCGGATACAAAATTGGCCTTAATGCCCTGAAAAGACATAAAAACTTGGATGATGATACCAATAGTCCTGGTGACTTATCTTGACGCGTTGCCCACGGTAATGGACTAAAATATTTTTTCAATTAGTTAAACATTCTCCGAGACTGAGAATGAAGAGAGCCCCTAGAAATTATGAGTAAGTTTGACAGTTGTTTGTACTTCTTTTCCGGGGTTGAAATTTTTATCAGCATGCGGCCCGGTCACACTATCCTCACGTAGTGAGTTACTTCTCACACATCACATGTATATCACTTGTAAACTTGCGTGCAAATAAGCTATCTGACGGCCGATTCAAAATCACAACATACTGTTTCACGCAGACATAACAGACATATCACCCCCACCCAGCTTGCAAAGACAGTGCCTGTAATGTTCAGCATGCTAGGTAAACTGAGCCTTGCATGCATGCAATCTTATAATTAATGCGGTATGCCACCTGGAGTATGGTCCTCGAATATTTCATAATGGTTAACATGTCAGTTTTACTATCTATTAAGGTACAAAGACATCAATGTAATAACACCGTAAACATTCACGAAAAAGTTTTTGAAACAGGCCATTACATATTACATTATTTTGCCCCCAAATGGCGCTCACGCATACTACAAAGTTAATGTGTGAAAGCTATGTTACCGTGCCTGGATGTCAACACCAAGCTAGCTACGTAGGAAAGTACATACCCATTAGTGATAATTCTAGAGCACATTATACAGTTGTGTGAGGGAAGTCCACAAACATGACATCGTTTATTTAAAATAGGTAATTTTGGATGTGCAAGAGAATACCATAATACAATGTTCGGAGTGCTTGATATTTTTAAATCAGTGTTTTAAAAGGAGAAGCTTCGAGCTCTTAGTATGATTCCTTCTTGAGTAGGAAAGCGTCCCGAAATTCAATATCAAATTGATGTAGGCCTTGGGAAGGACTAATTTTCTTATTTGACTGTTTTCTGTTACGTTTCTTTCACTTGTAATTTTGATTTGAAACAAAACGAGATGATAAAACCTTCTGACATATCAAATGTTTTTGTTTTGATGATGTATGGTTGAACCCTGGCTTCACTTCATCATGTTCAAATTGATACCTACCTTCTGACAGCAAGACCTCCAAGCAACTTGTAACGCAGTGACTCACACTGTGCAATAGCACACAGACCTCTGGTAGCAACTTTTTCAGCATATAGCTGGAAGAAAGAGATAAATTTAGTTCGATAGAGTTTTATGGCTCAGTTTCCAACCTATTGTTTAAGCTGAGATGACCACAGCCTTTTTTCCAGTTGTGGCTCACTGGCTTGTTTTCCCTACTCCATTGCTTACGCGGAGCATCACGCACAATGGCAGTTGGTTCCACTTTTAGAGACTTTGGTATGACTCGGCCCGGGAAGCAAACCTGGGCCTTCCACGTGAGAGGTGGATGCTCTTACCGTTAGACCAAACACGCGATGTAAGAAAGAGATAGAGCACATTTTCATTCTGAGTTTGAAAGGGCACTGTCCGGAACGTTTCAAACAAGGTTCAATGAGGAAAGGAGGCTCTGCAAAAACTTCTTGGCATCTGTGCTGGGTATGTCCCAAGTACAAACATCTGCTGAGTCTGTGACCCTCTCAAAGAGTTTGCATTCTCAGGATGATTTATTATAATACTGCACCAGGGTTGTCACCAGCCCTATTTGAGTGCCGGCTAAACATCTGATTCAATATTTGTACCTCACCCTACCCCCATGGAATCCATCTCATTTTTGACCCATTAAATTTTTCAGCTATAGGCTTATGTCTTTTTTTCTTATTTTTCAGCATAAAAGATCATTTTTGTGCCGGTAGGAAGCCTTGCATTTTAGGTGTTGTACTGGTTGGCAATGTCCAGTGCCGGTTAGTCCCGACCGGCCAAGACTTGGCGTGGTGACAACCCTGTACAAAATGGTGCCAGATTGCAGACAGGAAGAATTAGTCGTGGGGGGAAGAGGTGGTACCAACATCTCTAAGTTTGCCATGATTACCCTAATTTTTTCCCCGGGCCCCTGCCATCACATTTGATCGTTATAAAGCAACCTTTTGCAACTGTCTAAGAGACTTCCCATGCATGTAACACTTGAGGTGTACTGTGGGGCACTAATATTACCCCTGGTTGGGAACCATTGATCTATGTAATTAATTTTACACAACTTGGCCTACCGTGTTACAGTGGAATGCCCAACACATCATGGAAGTTACATGAAGTTTTTCAGGATGCTTCCTTCTGAATAATGAATAAAAAGTAGAAGTTTCCTTTAACAGCTTTGTTCAGCAATGTTAGCATATTAATATTGCAGTATTCAACCCAAAACTGATTCAACAAACACATCACAACTCAAAGCTGAAGAAAAAATGATACACCAAAATGCAAACTAATATGCAAAAGGCTATAGCAAAATAGCTATGCAAAATATGTATATGTTAAACAGAAATTCTCATCACTTCCTACCTCGACTGTGCCCTCTGGAAAGTTGAAACGTTTTTGCACAACAGCAGTTAGTTCTCTGATGCGGCGGCCTTTCTCCCCAAGGACACTCTGGGTCCTTGTGGCCAGAATAATGATCTCTGTACGGGTAGGAGTGACACGGACCTCTACGCCACTGTAGCCATCCTCCGCCAATTCACGGGTTAGAAATTCATTCAACTCGGCTTTGAATACTCCGTCAGCGACAAACTACAAAGAATGAAAAGAGCTGTCCTTACTGGTACAAATGATACCAATCTCTGAAAACTTTATAAAACCATTCTTTTTTTAAATATGCTACATCCACTTCATTTTACTCCCCACTAGATTCCTTGGCCACAGTGTGCTACAAACCCTGCTGTTTCAATATCAGGATTTAAGAGGAAAATTGATCAGGGCAAAAATAGCTCATTCATCAGCAAATTTTACCATCACTATCTTTAAACATTTGGAATTAATCTTTTGTTTATTTATAGCTAACAAAAATATGCATACATACAATTTCAGGTTACTCTCTGAGGCAAAATTTAACAGAACACTCAGCAGAAGTGATGTTTGAGCAGCAGCCATTTTGCTGTTTTGAGAAATGATGGTGCTACATGTACTTCCACATCTGTATACAACTTAAATAAGTGAAATTCTGCCAGACACAAATCCATTGTCTATTTCCAAAACTTGAAAAGAAAGCTGTAAATTCTGTCTGGTTTATTAATAAAACTGTTTTAAAATACTTTCCAGAATTTTATAAATGTTTTACTAAATTTAATTTATAAAAATTTTCTGCAAATGAAGACATTTTATAACCTGGAATCTTTTAAGACAAACGTCTTCTTGAACATCATTAAGTGTAGTCAGTGCAACCCTTCCCGCGAGTGACCCTGCCTTGTTCATACACCTGGAGGTGTATAATAAGGTAGGGTCAACTCGACGGAAGGGTTACTCTGACTAAATGAAGTGATTGTACTGTGTCATATGATTAACACTACAGTTTTCAGGCATTTCTAGATTGTGTAACATACTTTGTGATAGGGGTAATTCCATGTCAAATCACCAGAGGCTGTTGCATGACCGAATCACAAATTCCCAAAATGTTTGTGTAGAGAGTGATGAAATAGGCATATTCTGGAAATTTTAGCAAATTTCCTCCAATTTTGACCAAATTAAAATTCGTTGAAATTTCGCAAATCAGTGACAAAATGACATTTTGACATTTCTGTCAATTTTAAAGACCAATTTCTCAGCAAATGCATATCCCACCAGCATATAATGATATAAAAATAATAAAACTATCTCATAAAACACGTTTCAGCAATATGAAGCTTTTCAAATGTTGTCTTGTGGAGTTACGGCTTTCTAAAGTGGCCCAAATTTGCGTTTTTGACTATTTTTGTCACACGATTGTCCAAGTTTAAGGATCAATATCTCCGTAAGTGTAATACCCGGATCCCTGTGTTTTCTTGAGATAGTTGTCTGGTACACAGAGAATTGAGAATGAAACTCTCAGAGAATTCTTTGGTTTCAATTTGAAGAAATATTGCTTTAAAAATGCCATTTTTTACTGAATTGCGGCACCCAGAATATTTTTTGAGGCACAAATATCACTGAAGGAGACATGGAGAGTCACTGTACAGGGAGCAATTTGTTCGGGTTTGCATCGCAATTTGCGATTCAAAAACGAGGAAAAATTGATAATTGCGATACATCATCCGATCTTGAATAGCAGACTTGCGATGCAAAATTTCAGCAGGTATTGTGACTTTGAATGTTCACAGAACAAAATAATGTTAGGAGAAAATAAAACCAGAAATTGGAAGTCATGAAAACTGATCATGCAAAACCAAAAAATTGGCCCCGTACTTGCTCCGCAAACCACGTTGTTTCCAAATAAAATCACCTTAATCTTCCGCTTTCAAGAATTTAAACCCATGAACTCGCCCTGCAGGAGAGATGCATTGTTTACTACTACGTACATCGGCACTGAAGGCAAAATCCGCTGAAAGCAACTGGTTTTGCCCTTGATTATTCTGGTAATGACAGGAGACTTTTGCCGTCGATCAATCTTTACATTATTCTCAGTCAAATATGCTCTACATTCTCAAATCACTGTTTAAACTCCTAAAAATGGTGAATATTTAAGGCTGTAAACATGGTTTGAAATTATAGATCACTGTGTTCAGGTTGCATAACTCACGATTCCGTTCTGTACGGTTCTACTGGATGCAAAGAAACTGCGCGCCAAGCAACACCCGCATTCCAAATCGGCAACTGCCGATCGATGCAAGTTTGCCCTCGAGACTAGGCTAGGCTCAGAAATCTTAACGTAAAACCTTGTTAGGATAGCACAGGAGCCAAAATAAGCAACTCTGAAGGAAAACATATCGTACAAGGAAATTGCTGAAGTAAAGTTTTTAAAAATATTAGGCAGGGCTTAGTTTGAGTATTCTACACATGCCGTGAAACTATTTAATGAAGTGAATGTCATCTAGATAATTTTGTATCCCTGTCAGCTTTTACGTTTTGGGCTGGCTAACCTTGAGAAAGGAATACCTGTACAGTAGAATGTACTAGTGTACTGTCTTTAAGTCAGATTTTAAGGGACACTGAGGAGATCATAGGTTCACTTTTTTGACAACTTGTGAAAGGATTTAATAAGCCTCAAAACTTGCTCAGATTATCATAAGTTTTAAAACCTACTAAATTAATTAAGCTGATGACCTCTTTTTTCATCTGTATTAGGTTAAATTGGGTGAAATGTTTTGGACATTTTGGGGTGAATCTCTGTCCTATAGGATTAGCTTGATTCTTCACATCGGCAGTTACTCTGCTTGGTTGTACATTGTAGGAGATGGAGTTTTGATTCATAAAATATAATGGGTATGGGTGGACTAATTGGTAGTCAGTATGTCGTTACAAGAAAGTGGTGGCCCAATTTCAGGTAAGGGAAATCAGCGAAAAAGGAAAAACCCCCTAGTGACAATGTGGACAGTGATGATGAAGAGGATTATGGATGGTTGCATCTGATGAATGTCAATAAAAGATGGCACTGTTCTCTGATTGGTTGCTTTCATATGTCTGTATGTCATACCATTGCTCCTGTTCCAAAATGACACTTAGCAGCTAGGACTATGAATGGGATAAAGAGAATCAGGCTTTATAAGATTAGGTACAAACCAACCAATGAGGGAATTACATTGCTATTTTCATGGCTTTATTTTGGTCTTTGAATTGACAAACAAACATTTTCAAATGAAAGGCAGCAAAGCAAGAAGTTTAGAAAAATTTTGAGGAGATCCCATAAAATGTCGTCGAGAGCTGCTGTACAGAAACTGCCTTGGAGACATCTAAGGGAATTTTTTGGCCTGAGTGTAGTCATACTGCATACGTGATACAGGTCATATGGACGCATAAAGCATGATGTTTCATTACCTGTAATATCATACCTACCCTTCGATCAGTCTTGGATTCTGTAGTTTTTTACAAGCTGCTGTAAAAATATACAGCTAGGAAATGTCAATATAAAAAGTTGCTAATCATTTTTGGGGGATTGCTAATCAATTTTGAACAATGAGTAGCAAAACTGCTAATCAAAATTTTAAAAACAAATTGCTCCCTGCTGTATTTTTGGTTGTTCATTTGGGTTACAAAGTTCTTACAAAACACAAAGTTTAAGAGTTGTAGGTGCTTTTGTTTTTATATTTATCACCCTGCAATGTTGCGTCATTGCACAAAATGCCGCATCTTAGGGGTCAAAAAGGTCAATGTGGGTCAAGTTCAAAAATTCTGAAATTTTTTTGGTGAAAGATTTATCTGTCTTCTATAAGATATTAAAAAGTCCTGGGGGTTTATTTGCAAAATAATTTTTAACAATTCCTCAAAGTCTGTACGTTTTAACTTACATTGATTTTGAAGGCTGATAGGAAATGCTGATTTCAGTGATTTGTCAATTCAAACTGACATCATTCCAAATTGTAACATGTAACAAGATCATACTGTACATACATCTGTTACAGTTAGTTTCCGCCTCCTTACTTTCCGCCCCTAAAAAACAGTATTTCCCGCCCCTTTAATTTTTAGCAGAAAGCATCTTTTTGGGGTGTGAAAAGTAATGGAATGGAATGACATCAGTGGTACTTTTGTCAAATGAAGATTCCATCCACCTTTCCTCAAAGTTGATTTACTGCAAACAAGGCAATCATATGCTGGAGACCATTCTCACACCACCATTCCTATACTCTATCATACACAAAATATGCCTGAAAGGCCCCAGCTGTTCTCTCGCCCCAAACAGTACCAATTCTCATAACCTTCTTAAGTTCCTCCCACAATTGTATGAAAGCCTTTTTCTATTCAATGCGACACCCATTACTGCCATGTTAACATCTTTTCAAGCAACATTCTCACTGTAGACTTTTGCATAGTAATATGCACTTACGTACAGGTACTGTATTCAGTGTTGTGAACAATTGTTCACACATTCAGCATAAGTCTACCCATAACACTTGGACTCCGTATACCTATAAAGATTTAAGTCTGTGACTAGGCCTATAGGCCTACTTGATGTTTAGAAAAAAGGGTCGTACAATTCATGCTTTTATATGAGGATGCTGAAAAAGTTTAAGGCCTAGGCCTAGGCCTGAAACACAAATTTCATTGTTGTCTTGTACTTGGATTTGAAATTTGAAGTTAAACACAGGTAAGTTCAAACAAGTTTCGGCCCCAAGATTTTTAGGGGCGGAAAGTAATGGGTGGAAACTACTGAGGACGGAAACCCATTCACCACTACTCCAGCTTGACCAGGGAAAACTTGGTGATTAGCCAAACAGCACCCATACTGGAGAGTAGGGCCTTTCACAGAACGATCTTTGGCCTTTGCAAATGTAAGCCAAATTTAGCGTACAGCATACCCAGCTGCTACAGGAAAAATTACAACGTTTGGCATACAATTGCAACAATTGGTGTGGCGTATAATCCCCAACACCTCCACCTTGGCGTGATTCTTTGGTGTATGGCAAATGTACCCTTAAGTATGGGAGTGTCCTCACACAGCTAGGAGAGATCTGTGTAATGGCAGCTCCCTGGAAATAGATACTAAAATTACTGAAGGATAGGTAGTTAGCTGACTGGGAACTCATGGTGTGTACACAACGGACACAGGCTGTTACAAATGTAGCCTAACGTTAGGCCTACATTATATAGGCTATAGCCTATGCTTAACACTAACAGTAACAGTATGTGCTGGCTGCTAACGTTAGCTGTAACTGGCTAAGGTTCGTAGACCCGTCCTTGGCTATCCGAGTCTCTGGTATTTCTTTTAATAAAAGGTTGATTAGTGATGGTTTGTAGGTATGCAGTATAACATTAAAGCACAATTTAGAGTTTTCTTGTATTGTAACGTTAACCTTAGTTGCCCTATTATCAGCCCAGACCTAGCCTAAGTTAGTCGTCTACGTATTTCAGTAAAACATTAAGCTTAACAAATCTCATCTAAATCAATCAATGAGAAGGACATCCTACACCCAGTGACACAAGAACGTGGAGAATTGGAATTCTTCTTAAAAAATTCCACAAAATTACGACTGTTTATTGTATTTTGGAACTGTAAGGGGTAATTTACCTTTCGCTTTTTTGAGATTTGGACAGCCATGATTGCAGCCTTACAGCGAAAAGGCAGTTAATCAGTTAGACTGTTCCGTCCAGTCGTTTCTTTGAAGCTTAAACGACTAGCCTGCCTACCCGGCGAACGTTGTCTTTACCTCCCCTGCAGTAGGTTGGAGCCAGTTGATTTCATTGACGGACGTGAAACACGCCAGCGAGAAAGACTGGAATCGGAAGTACAGTAATGCCGCTGCCTTAGACCGCCCTTTATCGTGTGGCCTCCGCGGCTATGAATACCTGAAAGCAGTGTAACTTAGTTGTTCAGTACTCGAGTCCTCGGTCTCGGGATTATTCCTCTCTCAGCCTCGACATCCTGTGGTACGTCTTGACCTCTGTCTCGGCCCAGGAGCGTAACTAAGCCCAGGAGTAGCTAAGCCCCCTCCCAGCTTCTCCCTCCTTGAGCATGCTTTTAGTGTGATTCTACTGTTTTTATGACATTGTTATATGCTAGTACCGCATTTCTTTTCCTTACTTTTTCCAAAGTCCTCTCGACCCTCTGGCAAAGGGCAGTTCGGCGAAACCAAACTTGATACTGCTTCCCGAAGAAGCTATACGTCCACTTAAGGACAACACTTGACCAACCTCAAGGCCTACAGACCATTTACATTACTGGTCTGCCATGCATTATGGAACGCCAAAACCGCCATCGCCTATGACGATTTACTTCCATTTGGTGGCGTTATTTTACATGAAGATGTTAGTTCAAATGGCCATCTATCCAGGAATGATGACGTTCTTCCGTTTTGCGATGTTACCATCGTAAACGGCGTTCGATCAAACGGCGATGTGTATCCAAGACGTGTATCTAAGGCGTGTATCCAAGGGGAGTTCCTTTTCTCAGGTATACATATTCAGCAAAGTAAAATCAAACCAATCACAATGGTTGTCATATAAAGAGATCTAGGTCTCGCACGTGTGCGCGCGGTTTCATACTAGTTACTCAGTATACTAGGCTAAGTTAATTACCCACATGTCCCATATGCATGCTTAATAACCTCATACAACCACCTGTGTGCCCTAGGCAAAACGTTCAAGTTCAACGATCAGACGATGAATGAAATAATTGAATCCCTTCACATCGTAAATGAAGACGAGGTGAAGGAAAACTTTCGGAGGGAAGCAGTAAGTTTGATCACTCATTGCAATGATAATGCTGGCCTTTACGTAGCCAAAGCCAAACCTGATTGGCTGCATCTTTTACAAAACCATCCTTTAGATGGAATAGTCATCATTGGTAACTCCCCTTGGATACACGCCTTGGATACACGCCTTAGATACACGTCTTGGATACACATCGCCGTTTGATCGAACGCCGTTTACGATGGTAACATCGCAAAACGGAAGAACGCCATTATTCCTGGGATAGATGGCCATTTGAACTAACATCGTCATGTAAAATAACGCCACCAAATGGAAGTACATCGTCATATGCGATGGCGGTTTTGGCGTTCCATAATGCATGGCTCCATCCTTTGACTGGATGAAAAGAACAGATACATGCGGCAAATACGCACCGAAATTCTTACTTCCATCTTAATAGGGTATCAATTCGGCCAGAATTGTCTTTATACTTGCGGTCTCGGAAAATTGGGTCACTTCGACACCGGACAAACATGTCCGAGTCGTTGTTTTTCAAATATGTCAAAGTTTTAAAAAGGGTAGGAGCAGTCATCCCAAAATGAAGTAATGTAGTACTAGACTGTCCAGTTTCATGATTGGCTGTTGGGAGTCACGTGACAATGCTTTTCCTCTTCAAATGTGAAATTTACTGGAAATAATTGCTTGGTTTACATGGAATATGCAATAGTTAAATCATAAAAAGTAATGAAAGATACTCTGAAGAGAAATAAGATGGAAATTGTGCTATTTAACTTTTTCTTATAAATAAGTTTGGGGTAACTGCTCTTTACTTTTAAATTGTAAGATACTTAGTTCATTCCCTGGGGTACGCAGGGTTCCTCTGAAAGACATGGGTGGGGGGGGGGGGGGCTGGTGACCGGGACGCAACCCAGCCAACATGCCCAACTGGGTTTTAGCTGGGCTACTCTCAGTCTCGGACCCTTTCGGTCTCGAAAATTGTCCTGGCCTCGCTTCGAGACCAGCCAAAATTCGTTGTTCTAATTTTTTTATTTGAGTAAGATAATTAATGTCTAAAGATAGAAAATTGAAGTGTTACGTATGTTGTAAGATGAAAAGATAACTTTTTTATGTATTTATTAATTTTTTAAGTGAGTGCTTTTTGCCCATTGTTATTTTATGATGGACATCAATAAATTTTATCTTACACGCCCCACCAGTGAAGTACCCAGGGAGAGCATTGGGCAATGCTACCCAACCCTTTCCTCACAGAAGGTGGCATATGTCATCATGCTTGTTTAAGGACACCAACTTTTACAAACAATTTAACCATTTATGGTCGGGAGTTCGGACAGTAACGTACAAAATTGCATCAGTTCAGCAAATGGTGAGTTAAGCCGAGAATTGCACTATGGAAACAGCATATTATTAATTCCGTTGTAGTCCTCCCACCCTCGAAGATTGAATAGCCAACCATTTCATCTAATGTTATGGTACATTTTGTGGTAAATTTGTGATCTCTTAGCAATTGATGCAAAAGCTAAAAATAAAGACTATTTAGATACACTTTTAAAAGCATGATAATACAATTTTCGGTCATCTGAGGAATAGCGATTTTTTTCTTCAAATTTCTTCCTCTCTACACCAACTGTTAAAGGCACTGAACTTAGATAGTATTGTATTAATGGTAGAATAACCTTTTCGTGCATAAAAATAAAAAACGGACATGCTCCCGTGCTTTAAAGCCCATCACTGATGCTTTTTAATTTGACTCCTAAAAGTATTCAAATTTAAAAACAAATTTTTCTTCGAATAGGTGCCGATGCCGTTTGGCATCTGATTGCATTTAAAGACACAAAATGTTCAGTTTCACCCCATTTACCACCGCAATTCAACTTTCAGGGATATTCCTGTAGAATTAAAATCTTGCACCATATTGCATTTAAGCTCCTTGAAAAGTTCAAGAATTTTCACAGGGGAAAGGGAAACCCTTTTCCTTAGACTGCGCCCCCTACCGGCAATCACTCAACATACTGCATGCCCCCCCCCCCTTCAGAGAAAAATTGCTTACGTACGTACTTCACTGAACCTCACCTTATACCTTTGTAAACTCATACATTAAATTTACTTTACAAAAACGTCAATTGCCCTGAGGTAGATAGAATTTTACGCAGTGGTGTAGCCAGGGTGGGATTTTTTGGGGGGCGGGGGCGGGGGCTAGGTAACAAGTGGGGGTGGTACCTCCGAGGGTCAGGCGCGGCAAGACTATCTAAACGGAGCGCAACCATCGGTTGATTCGGAGCGTTACAAGAAAATTTGGGTTTTACAAACCCTCCAGATGGCTGGAAATGGCACTTCCCACGTGTTAAAAGCTGGATGTACCCAGCCTTGAAATACGAATCTCATGTCTGCCACTTGTCAAATAATGTGAATAAAAATCAATCTATGAAAAATGATAATACATGCACTTTTAGGAACCCAAATTCTGGGCATTTCTGATCTGTGCCATGGCCTGGGCGGGGGATGAGGCTAAATGGAACCGGTATCTCCCTTTCTCTTGGAAAACTGTGAACTTCAGCAGAACATAGATCGCAAATGCGACAATATTTGAATAGACTTCAGCTTCAATAGGAAAACCAAAATTAGTTTTGTCCCCTGAGAAACTTTCTTTGCGTTAGATTTGAAATTCTCAATTGGCTCAGCTACTTGATTAACAGCTACTTCAAACAATGCAGAGTAACGAAGCTTTTATTACACAGCATGAACTGTACTGAGAGTGTTTTGTTATAAACATTGGGCTTTTCTATACTCGACTCGAAGCAATCAACTGAGAGTGTCTCCTGATTAGGATGAATTTCAGACAATTGTGGGAGGAGCTTAAGTAAGAAGGTTAGGAGAATTGGTACTGTTTGGGGCGAGAGAACAGCTGGGGCCTTTCAGGCATATTTTGTGTATGATAGAGTATAGGAATGGTGGTGTAAGAATGGTCTCCAGCGTATGATTGCCTTGTTTTCAGTAAATCAACTAGCCATTCGAAAGGCAGAAAGAGTCTTAACAAAGTCAAATTCGAGTTTGCCGTTGAAACGTTCGTTTCATCTTTGGGAATGTAATGCAATAAACGACAGAGCAGATTATATACGGTATCTAATTTATATAAGTGAAAGGAATCATTTTGAAGTTATTACTTGATTTCATATGTGCCACAAAATGTGTTTTACACACATCTATGCATGTTTTCTTAATTATTACACATTTTATTTATTTTCTGTTTTTAAAGGAAATACTTCAAGGTGTATTTCCGTTCAAACATTTTATTTTTTCTCAGTTACTTTATCAAGATCCAAAAAACTGGGGGTCTGGAGAAAATCTGAGGGGGGGGGGAGCTAGTTCCCCAGGCCCCCGTGGCTAGGCCACTGGTTTTACTGCCTAGTTTCCAACCTATTGGTTCAAGTCAAGCACTCCATGAACTTTTTTCCAGTTTTGGCTGACTGGCTTGTCTTCCCTACTCCATTGCTCATGCGGAGCAGCACGCACAACGGCAGTAGTCCACTTTTAGAGTCTTTGGTATGACTCAACCTGGGAATCGAAGCCAGGCCTCCAGCGTGAGAGGCGGATGCTCTCACCGTTATACCAAAAACGAGGTAATTTCTGTAGACTACTGCGATAATTGAATTAGTTTGGAGTGAGAGGACACGCCCTTTATCTTTTCGTGTGAGTTAACACCTGTAGCACTCACTGGCTCTTATTTGATGAGCAGGGCCACCTGGGCCGTATTGGAAGGGGACCGGGTAGGGGGTTGCCACCCCACAAATGGCCTTTACCTTCCCGAATCGGACGGACTTTGGTCCCTCAGTGGGGCAGAGAATATGCTCTGCTTGGGCACCTGGAGTCGGAAAAAAGTCACCACCCTCCGTGAGAAAGAACTCTGTACGACAACGATGGCCATATTTGAAAAAAAAAACTTAGATTAGTGTTTAAAAGTTTTTTTATTCTATGTTTGGTCAGGCAACTGGAAGCTTCCTGTTTTGGCATATGACCATAACCAAAACAGGCTCTCTTTCATACGGGCGGTGACCTTTTGCACTTTTCCAAATCCTCAACTAGGGCATTATTTCTGCCCCACTGAGGCAATATAAGGTTGCCTGCCCGATTCAACAAGCAAGGTCTTGGCCAATTAGGGGTTATGGCTCTAGCCTCCTGTTGCGTACAGTAATGCATACGATAAAACATGTACAAAATCAATGATAATGCACTTGCTCCTACATGTCATTTTAGCATAAACTAACTAAGGTTACAGTAGGTAAAAACGTATTCAAATTTTTGGAAAGTTTATTTTCCTATGCAAAATGTACTCTCGGTCTCAGTCTCATCCCCCCCCCCCCCCCGGACACAAAAAAGGCAAGTGGAGAAGAAAACGGCAAGGGGAGGAAGGGAAGGAAAGAAAGGAAAAATAGAAAAAGACAGGGAAGAAGAGGAAAGGAAAAAGAGAAAAGGGAGGGGAAGGGAAGGAAAGAAAGGCAGAAGAAAAAGGAAAACGGAAAAGAATGGGAAAGGAAAGAAAGGGTTAAAGAAAGAAAAAAAAAAGAAGAAAAATGAGAAAAGAAAGAAAGTGGGCCAACTATAACATCAAAAGCAAGATTGATTTGCATTCATGGAACACTGTTTTGGTCAATATATGAAAAATTCATGTAGAAAAATATATGAACATTCATTTAGTCGCCTAAAGCTAACAAAAAATATCTGAGGTCCACTTTACCGGAGGAAAGACTTTCCTCTCTTGCTCTTTGCCAGATTGAGGGGAGGACTTTAGAGCAATCATTCTCAGATTTGCCACCAATATTTGAGGGAAGTGCAGATTCTTCAGTAACCCCCCAATTTTTTAAACTTAAAGCTTTCTACAATATAAGTTCCATGTCAACAAATTATTGTTCCAAAATGGCAGAAATTTTAGCGCCCTTTGCTCCCTGGAATACACCTCTTATACAGTAGTGTTCTCAATTGCAAGAAAATCGGAGATTTTTTTGACTACGTAGCTACTAATTACAAGCCCAAGACATGCCATTTCCGGCTGTTTGAGGAGTGGCAATTTTTCAAAATTTTCTGTACGCTCCGCGCCAACTGAAGATAGCCTTTCTCGCAAGACTTCATATTCTCGGCAGTAGAACCATTGGCCTACAGTGCTCACATGCTCTCATACAAACCTGTCATCAGATACCTTTCAACCCTGTCAGTTGTGTAGTCTTTGCAGATGGATTCTTTAGCTATTAGTGTCAAAATTCTATCAATGTTCAATATTGCAGAGCAGTGGCGTAGCTACAGGAGAGAGGGGTAATTGCGCCCTTGCTCGAAAATGTGAAAAATATGAAAATTTTCCATTTGAGGCACCAGTCAAATACAGCGCGGTTTCCCAAGTTGTCCTTCAGAAAATTCCGAAATCTTTCTAATAAAAGTTCCATATTTGAAATTATTAGTTTTAAAAAAGGCAAAAGCTTTAAAGCTGTAAGTGATCAATTATAAAGCAGTCAGTGAATAATTTGTCCTAGCCGCTACGGTGCCGTTTTCCTAAACTTCTCTTCAATATAGGCTTTCATTTTTGTCTAAAAAAGGCAACAAAGTTTCGAGAGTTTTCTAATGTCGCCGAGAAGCCTTAAACCGCACTCCTTAGATAGCACGATCTTCAGTCGACATGCTATCTCAGATATATGCTAATAGGAAACGCAGATTCTTCAATTCGATAGTCCCCTAAATAATTTCCTTACAGGAAACCCTAAATCTAATCTATTTTCTGCAATACAAGGTTCCGTATCTGGGATCACTTACCAGGGGCCCTATGAACATATGGATTCAAACGTCAAAAAACGACAAACCCGGCAGTGACGTAGCTATAGGGTTTTTGGCACCCTTGCAAGAAACGATATGGGTGCCCCACCCCAACCTCGAAGGGTAATCTTATGAAAACTTACACAACTCAAAAAGTTAAAATGGCAATTTGACTATCATGCTCGTGGCAGAAGTGGCTTCAGGATTTGCCCGACACGGGGGCGAGCATGTCGAAGCCCCAAAGACGATGAAAGACAATATCACTCATTTTCTTTCCCATTCTCTCCGTTTTCTTTGTTTTGCTTTCCTTTATTTATCTTTCAATGTCCCAATGGTTTGAGCTGATCTTCCCAGATTCGAATTCGTCCTGGGAAAATTGTACTTTCCTTCTTAACAGGCGCTACTGCTCTTGGTAAACATAATGCATAAAATAATAATGAATTTACAGAAGCATGGATCAAAATGTCAATGTCAAGGGATCAGAAAATCACCAGATAAAATGTACCGTACCATTTCCATTGAATGAAATGATCTTGCATCTTTTAGGGGGAAACTGGGGGAGATGCGCACTATTTAACAAAAAATTCCTTACTGGCTAACGATAGCCCTAATCCTTATCTATACCCTAACCCGATCTCACGGATCGAAAACAGTTTGTTAGTTTTAATGATATCAATTCCTCCTTCAAGGAAGTCAATATTGGGGTTCCGCAAGGCTAGTTTTCTCGGACCTCTACTTTTTCTGATTTGTATTAATGATATGTATATGCTCTTCCGTTCTAAAATTTATACTTTTTGCTGATGATACTACTTTTTATGCTAGTCATTCAAACGTACATAGAGCAATTGACATTGTAACTGAGGAATTTAAAAAAGTTATTACATGGCTTGCTACCAACAAACTCTCTTTAAACTTAAACAAGACAAAACTTTTAGTTTTCTCCAACACAAGTGGTAACAACCCACACTATACTATAACTATTAATGATTTTACCATTGAAAGTGTTCATTGCACTAAATTCTTGGGCTAATAATTGACGATAAACTAACATGGAGAGATCATATTTGCGAAATCACTAAAAAAGTTTGTTCTTCGCTTAAATACAAATCCACCTTCCTGCTCCCACGCCAATCCAGTATTTCTTCGTTGTAAGCTCCTTAAATTAAGTGATTTATTTAATTACCATATTTCAAATTTTCCTCTACCAACACAATAAAAATTGTCTTCCAGAGGCTTTTAACTCTTTTTTTACATCTATTCATTCATATCCCACTAGAACAAAGGATAATCTTACTCAACCCTGTACTAGGACAATGCTTGCTCGTTCTCAAATCAGAAGCTCTGGTGTAATTTTTTGGAATTCCCTTAGTAATGTAATTAAAGATTCCCCCACTCTAAATATCTTTAAGCGTCGTCTGAAATCCGCACTCCTCACAGCTTACAATTAGCCTTTATTTGGCTTTTTCTTTCTCTTCCTTTTTTTCTTTGAATATTGGTAACTTTATAAGATATTATTATATTTAATTATTGTTGGGACCAGTCCACAAAAGTTTTCTCAAACTTACTTCAGGTTCCACTTCCTACTTCATGTTACCCCTGTTTTCATTTCAAACATTGTTACAATAATTATAAATATTTGTATATGTATAAACATGTTGATGTTATGTAATTTACTACGCAAGATGGAAGAAATCAACTGAAACTGAACTGAGCAAAGAATACAATCCATACAATAAAATGTCAACAGCCAATCGAGAAACACCTTGTTAAACGGTGCGCATCAACCTTTTGTAAAAATGCCACCTTATGTCACGTAATTGGGGGTGGGGGTGGGGGGGGGGTAGTTGAATGAACTTCCAGGCACACTGATGGAAAGACATCATAACATGATTCACTCTGTATCTTGAAAAAAAATCACCCGATTTTCATCACCGTTGCCCGAATTGGCTGCAGGACAGGGTAGATGGCAAACTATTGGGAACTTCAACTGAAAACCCTCCAGTTTGTCCGTGTAATTAATTCGGCAAGTGAAAAGTCCAATCACTACTTTCAACCCGATATTTTATCTTTTCGGGCAAAGTCTTTTTCAGGACTACAATATGAATATGGACTGGGGCTGATTTTTTTTTCAAAAGTTGCCCGAACGTGTCGCAAATAGTTTTACTCGAATTTTCGAAACTTTTACAGCGACTACGGCGTATTTTTTCGTTTTGCGGCCATAACATTTTTAAGATTTCTGGCACGCTTAAGAGTTTTCTGAAAAACCATACCAATTTTTAAATTTTAAGCGACTGCCAGAAATTTGTCCACAGTCCTGCCCGAATCCTGCGGAAATTTAAGGGTGCACTCTGTCTTCTGCTTCCACCTCGAACGCCTATTGGGTTGAGAGCAAGTGACCTTGACCTGAGTGACTCCCCTGGGAGTTGCTTCTAATAACACCTCCTTGAACTCTCAAGCTCGAAACTTACTAAAGCCATAGGCTTCATCTTGTCTATTAAATTTCCTAGGACCCAGAACTAACTAGTCCAGGATCCAGCCTAGCCTGTGGTAACATTCCCGTATGTAACACATTCCTTGGTCCATGAGGGGCCCATTTAATATTTCACCTTGGATTAATAGCCCAAGGGCTTATATGGGTCAGCCCACATGGCCCATGATGACCTGGAATAGTGGTTGGACCCATTTACACCACTGATATGCTGGAAAATATGAGCCAGCGCCCTATAATATTCCTCATTTACGTGGGCTACCCATATATGTGCAAAAAATAATGGCCCCATTTGAGTTCACCAGTCATGGGCCCATATTGGTTTGCTACCCGGACGAAGTAGGTCTGGTCGAATGTTAGCGGCTTCCCCACCTCGAGAATCTATTGACTTTCCCAGAAAACACTTTCTCTTTGTCTTACTGCTTCATCTCCTGTCCAATGCGAATATAATCATGGTCCATACCCAGTGCCTATTTTTATACAACTGCCGAGTGCGGAACCAGCATATGTCACAGGAAGGGGGGGGGGGGGTAAAATTACAGCCCCATTTTTGGGGTTTATAAATTGATTGTGACCAAGGGATTGTCTGTAGAGAAAACTGATTCCCTAGGAAGCTTGAAATGATCCAGAAAACTCTGAAGTATTTAAATAATTATGGATTTACAACCTAACTCAAACAAAATGACGATCTTCAAAGACAAGGGGATAGGCCTACCTTAATTTTCGGTAGTAAGGGCGGCGGATTATCCCCCAGTTGCCTTTGGCCTACCCTGCTCAAAGGGACTTTCGAGGTAGAATCCAAGCGTATCGACACCATGCCCAGTTTTTTCCAAATAGAGTACCAAGAAATGTTTTCACCAAATGCCTTCCAGACAACAGAAAATGACACTTCTCATGCGACAGTATATCTTCACAAGACTGCTAGTGTCAGGTGAAAGGGACAAACTGAAGAAGGAAAAGGTTATTGTGATCCTTTTTTCCAACCCACATCCCACACTAGCCAAAATAAGCTATGATTTCTTTCTTTCCCCAACAAACAAAATTGATCATAAGTGATATCCACCGTAAATAGACCTCTAATTATGGCATGGTTCCACAACCAAATGCCGTTGTGCGTGATGAACAGCATGAGCAATGGAATAGGGATGACAAGCTAGATAGCCACAACTGGAAAAAGGCCGTGGCCGGCTCGACTTGAACCAATAGGCTGGAAACTGGACCGTAAAACTCCATCTACCAACCTCGACCACCAAAAATAACGCTATCGACAATATTGGGATTCACTCTGCTTTGTGCAGTGTCCGGCTGCCTCTGGATTTGGCATGAGTCAACCCAAATTCCCGCAAGTAGCCAGGGGTGGCGCCAGCGGGGGCCGGGCGGGGGGCATGGCCCCCGTCGGGGAAGGTCGGCGGTTTCGTCGGGGAGGCCTAAAAATAATTAGAAATAATAAAAAAAACCTACAAGGACTGAAGTTACTGAATGGGTGATCTTGAACATATTTTCCTTTTGTAACGCTATTTTAATAAATATCGGAATCGTTTTTAATCACTTCTTCCTAGCTATGCTATCCCTCAATCCATGTATCTTGTCCCATCTTCATTCCGTGGGCGTAAGGTCATCCATGAGCAGACCAGGAGCTGGAAGTTCCGCGTAGACGTTACAAAGGGTGGCACCAGCTGGAACCAAGGGTCATGCCCCCGTCGGGGAAAGCTGCTCTCCGTCCCCTGAGAAGATCCAATTTCGTCGGGGAGCCCTCATCTCGGGGCCCACGATAAAAGACATATTCGATAAACTTCGGTCTCCGGATGATCTTCTTGATTTTGCTTACTAGAAAACCATATTTTTCATGGAAACTCTCACACAGTCCTTACAAAAACGAACGAGAGGTTGTTCAGGTGCATGCCCAAGTGGTTTGCCATTTGTCTTGCCCCGACAGTCGAATTCGAGCAACGGTAATGAAAATCGGCAAGGCTGTTTTCAATTGCACAAATGATAAACAGTACCGTAGTGTGAGAATGTCTCTCCATGAGTCTGACTGAAAATTCATTTGAAGCCACCTTGTAAAGTAACATATTTTCAAAGACGTTGAAAGTAAAATCATTTATAGCCGTGAGTTCGTGTAGTCACATAGAAAATTTCATCAATTTAGTGGACATTGCAATTGAGTACAACGAAGAATTTCGATAGCGTCAAAAACATTGGTATGTTTTCAATTCGGTTGCACAGTTTTCCCTCGAAAAGAGACAAGACCATTTCATCTTATTGTAGTGGTACCTTTTAGCTGGTCACTTTCTGATCAAATAGCAAGTTGGGATTTTTTTCTTTTCAAGTGAAACTTTCATTTCAAAGGAAATCTCAAAGTAACGACTGCTTCATTTCTAGTTACAAGTCTGGGAAATGACATTTCCGGCTGTCTGATGGGTTACATTTTTCAAAAATTTTCTGTACGCTCCGCGGCAACTGATCGTGGCGCTGCACTTTGTAAGTGTTTTGGTCGAACAGATTACTAAACAGAACAATGCATGCCTCCAAATTATTCTTCGTCTGGGGGCAACATTATGAAGAAAATAATTTATTGCGAAAGAAAGCTGAAAATAATTATTGCTTTGTTTCTGGTTTCGAGCCTGGGAAATGCAATTTCCGGCTGTCTGGGGTTCTCAATTTTTCAAAACTTTCTGCCTGTGCCTTTTTAGCTAGTCTTTCGGGCAAGATTACATTTTTCGGACAAGAAAGTCAATTTCTTCCCAAACTGAAACTCTTCCGTACGCTTATTTCAATACATAAAATGTAAAACTTCAAATAAATGGAAAGCCAACTTTTTTCGCGAGGAAATGTTCCAATATTGTCTGAAGGACCTAATCTGCATAATAATATAACTGCACATCACCCCTATTTGATTTTTCCCGTAAGAAGGTACATTCTTCCATAGAAACCAAAAGATCTGTCTTAAAACCAAAATTTTTCTCCATTACAAGCTTCACAATTTCAAATTTTGTTAAAAATGTCAAAATTTACCATTTTCGATGGATACTCCGTACAATAAAAAACCAAAGCTAACTTTGTTAATCACCCCGACAATTCTGCTCTTTAAAGGCATAGAACTTAATAAAAACCCCAAATTTTTCATTATAACCTCACCAAATAAAAAAACATTTTTTCATTAAATTCCAAAGTTTCTGCAATAAAATAAGCTCATAATTCTTAACTCTTAGTTCAAAAAAGTGAAGGATGTTTCAAGCTAATATCTAGTTTCGTCTGAGAGCAGGCCGTACGACGAAATGCGTAACCAACAAAAAATTTCAGCTGTCGTCTATATCACGGTTTTGATATTGCCCATATTAAGGGCAGATTCTTCAATAAACATCCGAACTTTTAATGGCCCTCACAAAAGCCAAATTTCCTTCACAATTTTTAATTTTTCTTCTAAACAAACTCTAGTTTTTTTTTTAAATATTTGTCAAAAAGAAAGCCAAAAATTTCAACGCGCGCTAGGCGCGCCTCAAATTCTGCCAAGTCACTTCCCACGGACCCGCCGGGACTAATTCATCGCCTTTGTCGGGGCCTCAAAATGCTGGCCCCCCTGTCGGGCAAATCCTGGCGCCACCCCTGCAAGTAGCGCTAAACCGCAATGAGCCTAGATGCCCAGTCTACTGAAGGCAAAGGGACTTTCATTCATACCTGTAGTTTATTTAATCAAAATTTAGTACTAGGTACAATGAATAATTGCTTCAATTTTAGTACCGGTTACGGATAAGCCACTGCATGATTTTGGGACCTCGCGCGATTAGGGAATATTGGCCAACGGTAATCAGTATTAAATTCTCTGAAACGATTACTAAATAACGGACCCAACCGGAACTGGTCATTCAACTAATTTTAGAATCTCGACAACTTTCGCGAGTTTCTGACACAATCTGGTTCTGGTTTAATTCGCCGCAGAGTGATGTACGATTGTAAGTGTGACGGCTAGTAAATTGGGATCTCCTCAAGGTTGACAAGTTCAGTTTAGGTACTATTTGATTTGTTAAGGTTTCAATTGAGGGGGATCCCAAACGGATAGAAGTAGACAACTTCGGCACTCAGCCACTGACCTTGTAATAAATAAAAATTCATGTAAAAGTCCTTTCTAACATCAGGATGAAGAAGATGATGAAAGGAAATTGAGAGGACTTTCGAATAGAGGCTCCGTAATTGCCGGTGGGGGAATGAGAGGTATTGACCCCGTTGTCCTTCTAGATGGATCCGCTAGTGGATAAGTTCCTAACTAACCTGCCCTATGCCATCCCGATCAACAAACCCTCCTGCCATATCCACCGTACTTTTTAAGGGGGAAGTGAGTGACTCAACCCACGATCTGAAACTGTGGTTCGTAATCATTACTCTATTACTTCTATACACCCGTTATTGTTTTTAATGGAAAAGTCTTTTGGCAACCTGTTAGCAGCCTTCAGAAATAAATGGTTATTTTTTGTATGTCATAGAATACAATCAATGTCGTAACAGCAAGCAATGAAAAGATGAATCTGAAGTCTCTTTTCCAGGATTTCAATCCGGCGTAAGTGGTCGTTAAAGGAGTAAAGATAACTACAATTCACATTTAACTTTTCATATCCTTCTTTGCTTGTATATAATATGGTGTTGGTACTGGTTTTGCGATGTTTTATTGTGCTATTCATTGTGTGAAAGACTTCCTATAGGCCTAGGGGCCTAACGTTAGTCTCTGAAAGTCGCAAGGATGCAAAACCGCATTTCACACATTTTATCATGTTATTATTTCTAGCATAAGAAAACCATTGATTCGATTTTAAGTCATATATACATTTGTTTTCATCTCAGGTACAACTATAGAATACCCCGCCAATAAAAAAGTCCACGGTGTAGCGGGCTACAGCATCGCACTCGCACATTCAAATACAATAAGCACAGTATAGTGAAATAAACAGAGAGTTTAAATACAATAAGAACATAGTGAAATAAACAGAGAGTTCTTAATCTTGAGAGTTTTAAAAAAATCTAAACCATGATGTTGCCGGCGGAGCCGGTGTAGCCACTCGAAATAAATGTACCCGTGATGACTCTGTGACCTGAGGCACGTGACGAAAATTAAATTCTGTGATGAAACTGTGACGGTGTGACGTTAGGCTACAAGTAACTTAACTTAAAACGTATTTAGAAAGAGCAGGTTGTAACAAATGGACAGCTCAAACCAGCAGGACAAAAAACACAAACTCTAACCATCAACCATCCACACACAAAACAAGGAACCAAAGGGTCTGTAACAAATGAGGAGGAAGCTCCAACTCCACCCCAACACCCAAACAACCCAACTCATCCAAAACCTCTTTCAACACCAACCACACATCAACTCCAAGACAAAAAAAAGTAAGATCATCCCACACCACCCTTTATGGCCACCCCACGCCTGGAGGCAACACCGCCCCAAAGGCAACAACATGCCCAAAGGCAACAACAACATGCCCGAAGGCAACAACAACACGCCTGAAGGCAACAACATGCCCAAAGGCAATAACACACCCGAAGGCGACAACACGCCTGAAGGCAATAGCACGCCCAAAGGCAACAGCACTGAAAAAGGACAGGGCAAATATAGAGGTACACCTTGCAAAAGGGTGCCTGGAGGCAGTTGTGACAAAGGGTAACCCCATTATTCCCACGTTTAAACAAACTCCACTACCGGATGTAGTTTAAGGTCCTACCCAGGACGAACTTAACTTATTGTTAGTAGCACATTCTCAGCATAAGATGCTTTTAAATCATGAGCAAAGCAAAGCAATTTCAAATACCTATGGAAAACAATAGTCAAGCGCACGTTGGTTTTACACCATCTGAGCATGAGTGAGCAACGCCAAAACTGTTTACAGTAAATGTTGCTGTGATGGTTACGATTTCTAGCCCAAATTATTGCTGAAACACATTAAATACAATATTCCTAACATACCGGGATGTGACGCTGTGACGGTAAGTGATTGCCCGTGACAGTACCGTATTTGTAGGAGCACAGTTTTCAAACCATATAATTTTGGTACATCCCGTCTTGATACCACCCTACACTCGGTGCATGAATTCTAGTTCAAGGGGATTTTGCTTTGATACAGATCATACTGTATATTTACACAAGTTGGCAAACTTTTGGTTGTGTCTGATCAGAGACGGAGAAGATATTCGCTAAAAATAAAAAAAATTTGGACCGTTATCTGATCCAAAATCGCTGTAGTGTGACCTGCCCATTAGTGAGTGTTAGCCCGTTACCGCAAATGTTTTTATAAAGTTCCTACCTAGGCTAGGCTACATTAAAAAGAGAATAGCTGAACTTTCTGTAATTGCAATTTACAGTATGTGACATGACTGTAAGCCGTGACATTTGTATGCATCACAGCCATGATGCCGTCACAGATTTAAGAATACCCCAAGGGTGGCAATTTTTGTACAAATTGTGTTATTGAAGGGTTTTCTCTGGTTGCTTGCAATCTCCCCCTAATGCACGAAATTTGGCAGTTTCACAACTAACAGCAACAGTTGTTCCAGTCAACATGATATCATGAATTTAAAGCGAAGTTTTGAGGATACATAATTGAAATTTCAACAGAATCAAGTTGGGACATTACAAATTCAATACACATAGCTGTAAGGGAGATTTCATCTTCAGTTCTAGAATATTTCATATTTTTCAAATTGTATGTGCAAAATTCCACCCTTCCATGCTACTCAGTTGCCAATGAAAAGGCAAGCTTTGTTGGTTTGTTTGCTTGATTTAGGGCAAGAGGAGTCCCCCCACTTGAATCAGTGTACAGTAGACTGTCCTATTTTATGACTGGCTCTTGAGCGTCATGTGACAAAAATTTTCCTCTTCAAAGGTGAAATTTACTGGAAGTAACTGCTTGGTTTATCTTTAATATGCAAGAGTTACAGTAAGTCATTAACTATTATGAAAAATACTTTGAAGAGAACTATGAAAAAAATTGTGAGATTTAGCTGTTGCTTCAAAATAAGTTTTGCGGGACTGCCCTAGACTTTTAACAACAAAGAGAGCAACAATAACTTACAAAAAAATTTTATATAGAAATTTAGAGAGGAAAAAGAAACATAGCATCAAGCTATAATACTAAATGAAATTCAGCCAGAAATGGAAAAGGAGAAAGAAGAAGTTTACCTTTAAAAATCAGACTACCATACTGTATCTGGGTGGCATCATTCTTAACGATTCCAACCACAGACGTTCAGTACTAGTATAGGCTGGTAAATGCTATATATAAGTAAATAAAATGCAGAAAGGTACTGCAGGAAACTTATCTGGCTCCGACCAATTTTGTGAGCTTAAGCAGTCCAGTTTATCACATTTACTAAGATAGTTTACAACGGCGGCGTCTCTCTAGTTCGAAGGTAAGTACTGGTTGATGTGGTATGCTTTCACTTGCTGTATTTTAAGATTTTTGGGCAATTTTCTCCTGTCAGGGCACATTCATTCCTTCCAGTTAAATATCAGAATAATATCACAGTTGCTGCATAAAATTGACCAGTGATACCTTGTAAATAAAAACAAAACATTGGCCAGCGATGTGAATCCATGACATTATGCCTGCTTGGTTCAAGTTCAATCTACAGTACAGTATGTAGAAAATTTATCACATTCAATTGTTAATATCTCTAGAACCAAATATGATAAATGAAGAAAAGTTTCACCAGAATGCTTAGAATGTGTTCCTCCTTAACATATCCAAAAGAAATTTGGCTCTTAACTATTCTTATATACCTTTCAATGCATTTTAGGTAGCTAAGTCATTGTCTTTCTACTTGAATTTGAATTGCTTAGCTTTGCATGGTTATTTGTTTTATGACAGAGTGCATGTTTCCATTTCTCATTGCTCTTCCATTTGGCTTGTGATGTTTGAAAGATCTATCCCTTTCATTCATCCAAGAGTGAGACTTTGCATGATAGATCCATGATATTGAGAGAGTCCTGGGGATGTTTCTGCCTTTGTGTTGTCCTGAATGGTTTATCCCCAACACTGACAGGTATTTTTCCAGAAACTCATAAGGGGAGGGAGACTTATTTCTACTAAACCCCAAGTTCAGATTGGTGCTACCAGTGGCCAAAGTTACAGGTGGGTTCATAGAGAAAAATCTTGTTATAATGTCACTGTAATGTGTGATCTGAAGGGTTTTAGAAGTATTTATTTACAATGTAAGTTCAAAAATTGCCAAATTTGCAACAAAATTGTGCTCTTCTTAAACAAGAAACCAAAAGTCGGACATTTTTTATTTTTATGGTAAAGGGGCATTCTAACCTCCTTCCTCTGGAAGGGGAATCCCCACTGCACCACCCTTGAGAGAAACCCTGAGGGTTGCTGCATGAAGATGAAAGAAGTCTACTGTGCAAGAGTACATAACTAACAATTTTGCATTGCAACCCATACTGTGTCAAGAGTGTAGTGGAAGTGCCCATGCCATGTACTGGTACATATCATAAAATGAATTGTTTGATCAAGTTTTAAGGTCAAAGAGGTACACATGACATTAGCAGGGAGATTCCAGCAATCCCAAGAACTGGTTAAATTTTTCTTTTTTCTTGCATCTGCTGTCATTTGCAGGAAAATAAGTTTAAAGTCCTTGTAACTGAGTACCAGTAGTAAACCATCAGTGAACAATACTACTAGAATGATCCTTACAGTTACACATTTGTTACAAAGTTGGCAAAATTTGTGGTCCTTTCAGATAATACAAACAAGCTTTACTAAGCTTAAAACGTTACCCAGTCACCCAAAAGGTGTTGAAGTTTCATCTCTGGTACGAAAGTATAAAAATAAATTTAATACTGGGAAATTAACCATTCTTCTGCTTTCATATACTAGTCAAAGTGAATAGTTTTTCATTTCATTTCATTTCTTTTGTATCAATATTTGATAGTAATTGATACAGGTAACAGAAAAAGAACATCATAAATTATGAAGGGAAGCACTCTTAAAAAACACAGAGGGCTTGTTGAGTACTGTAGGCTGCTCCCAAGAAAAAAAAATTAGATAAAACAAGCTGAGAAAGTACTGTAGCTTTTCTATGGACCCTGAGGTGTTCTTCTCCAAGAAAAGGAAAGTAACAAAGTATCATCACCCTTTTCCAATAAATTGCTGTAAAATGCAAAGAAATTGGATTGGGCTAACAGTGACTCCTAGACTAATGTATTTGTCCCACTCCTCCTTGTCTTACACATCTATGCAGTTGTATTTTATACATTGAAGTTTTACCAACATTAGATCAATTGGGTCCATGCTTTTTCAAACTTCAAAGCATTTGATTTTGAATATTGTCCCAGATCAATTTTTTCAAAAAGTGCACATATATTTACACAGTTACAATTCAAAAGGTACATTTTGGATTTTTAAACATTTTGTATAAGTCATAAGAGGCCATATTTATGCCTCTTTTAGCTCTTCGCCTTGATGAAACTATAAGTATAACATATTGGCTCATATTTTCACCGTTATGGCTTTGGAAAGCCATGGTAATGTTTGGTGCTCTGTTTGCTTGGGGGGTATGAAAGGTGACTGAGAGTGTAGCCACCCTTGCTATTTACGAAATAAAGGCCATAATTTTTCTTTTTACACATTTTGACTGTATCTCATGGAAGAAATCATAAATGTGTGAGGGCAATTCATAAAGTTGTTGTATTCATTGTCGATGGCTTTTGATTGGCCCAAGGAAGCAGCCATGTAGTCGAGTCGAGACTTGGACAAGTGATTTCATAACTTGGAGGACTCAACTTTTTCCATGTTGAGGAAGTACAGGAACTCTAGACTTGCATCATTGAAAGCTGAAAATTGCCAGTCTCATGACTTCATGTTTTAGGACTTGACTTCGTCACTGCTGCAGTAGGAAGTAAAGAGAAGATTTTTGTGTTCTTAAACCTTTTTCCATTGAAGTTGATTGATGTATTTGTACAAAAAAGAGAAAAAGTTCATTCATTCATTCATCCATCCATGCATCCGTCCATCCATCTGTCCATCCATCCATACATTCATTCTTTTATTTGGTGAATCAAAACACAGAAATACCAGGGTTCGTAGCGGTCCTTGAAAACCTTGAATTTTTGTGAGCCTTGAAAAGTCCTGGAAATGTCCTTAAATTTAAAAATGAGGTCATGAAGTCCTGAAAATGTCCTTGAAAAAAGTTTTGGAGTGTAAAATTTGTCTATGTATGTTTTATTTCTTACAAGATTTCATAATTAATAGCCGTAATTTTGATCAATCAGGTTTGCTAAAGTCTTAGCCGTTTGCTTGTGGCAGAAGTATCATTGCGGCAGGCAGAACCAGCTTCTTCCATCGGCAGTTCAGCCTATCATATTGTTAGTCCCTGCTTTGTGTGCATAACCATTTGGCAAATGTTAACCTTAGGTCCTTAATGTTACGAGATTACGACAGGACGTTATCCATGTACTGCAATATTGTATTGCGCAGTGCTCGAACATAACATGTCAACTGATATGACAACTTTCACATTTGCATGATTTTGATGATGCAGGAAATCCGTAGAACTCTGAATTAATTTGGGGGGGGGGGGGGGGGATAAATGCCTGCATGAGCTGTAACCCATCCCAACATAAACAAAATCCATGTCAACTAGTCGAAAAGAAAACATTTATGTCACAGCGGCTGGAATATTGGGCCTCCAGTGGAATACAATAGGCACTCCAGGGCCTCTAGCCGCCGCATTCGGTATGGGTACCGTAAGATTAGTATGTTGAGCACTAAAAACTGAGGCCGAACGTACGTAAACGGTACTAGGTTCAAACACCATGGCTTGTACTTCCAGGTGAGATGTAGTGTTCGGCCGATCATCGGTTAAGTAATCGGCATCGGGCCGATTATTGAAACTTGCTCTTAATTTCGTTAAAATTCTCGTAAATACCCAATCCTTTAACTTCCCGCTAAAACAGGATGCATTGATAATCACAAACGTATAAATTTTACCCCTGCCATGGGAATAATCGTTTGATGTTTAAGTTTTCTGCTATAACCTGGTAGTATTACTTGGAATTCGATTTAGAAGTGCATTCAAGGTTTTTTCCCTGTCTTGCAGAAAGCACCGCGTAAGTTGCGGTACCAACTGTTCAGCAAAAAATACATAGTACAGACTATCTAGCTGCAGTGTTTTGCCGTTTCAGTTTTCCAATCCACAAGCTTTGCATACATATCTGTGCACGTTTTGTACACTTCGCACCTAGAATCTTGTGAAGTTCGGTGGTTATTATCTTGCATAAATTAAGTAAAAATTTGGTAATTGGAACTAAAACTAGGTTTGAAAAGCAGTTGGCCAAGGAGGTTAAGATAAACCCCAAAACTTTTCATGCCTATGTGAGGTCTAAGCAGAAGCTTAAGGTGGGTGTGGGGCCTCTCAAAGGTGATGATAATTCTTTGGTTAGTAACCATCAGGACATGGCTAATTTGTTAAATGACTATTTTGTATCTGTTTTTACCGAGGAATCATCTTTGTTGGGGACGTGTAATGGTTCTGATGTCTCTACTTCAATCAGTTATGTCATTTTCTCAGAGGAACAAGTTTGTAAAAAGTTAAAGAGTTTGAAAGCTAGTAAGGCCCCTGGGCCAGATGGGGTCCACCCAGCCATTTTACGTGATTGCTCCGAGATTTTGTCAGTTCCTCTTTCCATCATTTTTCAGAAGTGTCTGGATTCGAGTTTTGTTCCTACTGACTGGCGGGTAGCAAATGTTACTCCAATTTTTAAGAAGGGGGATCGAAGTAATCCTTGCAATTACAGGCCTGTCAGTTTAACCAGTGTTGTGTGCAAAGTTATGGAATCTTTGATTAAGGATAGTTTACTTAAGTATCTTTTAGATAATGAGTTACTTAATCTGTCACAACATGGTTTCCTGCCAAGCAGATCTTGTGTTACTAACTTACTGAGCTTTCTTGAAGATGTCTCTTCATCTCTTGATTCTGGGTATGGCGTTGATGTCATTTACCTTGACTTTTCAAAGGCTTTTGATAAAGTTCCATTAGGTAGGCTAATGGTTAAGCTGCATAGGTTAGGGGTTCAGGGCAATTGTGCTGATTGGATAAATTCGTGGCTTCATGGTAGATCTCAGAGAGTTGCTGTCAATGGTAACTTCTCCTCTTGGAAAGAAGTCACAAGTGGAGTACCACAGGGTTCTGTCCTTGGCCCACTTCTTTTCTTAATTTTCATCAATGATATTGATAGTTCTCTTACATCTCGTATAAGTAAGTTTGCAGATGATACTAAGCTTTATAGGAAAATTAGCATTTTGGATGATGCCTTACTGCTGCAGAAAGATCTGGATAGGTTATTTTCTTGGTCTCAGACCTGGCAAATGTCTTTTAATGCAGATAAGTGTAAGGTCCTTCATTTTGGTCCCAAAAGTTTTAGCTATGATTATAACATGAATGGTTGTGTTTTAAGTAATGTCACCTCTGAGAA
The DNA here is from genome assembly GCA_037179385.1 of Holothuria scabra. NCBI lineage: Eukaryota > Metazoa > Echinodermata > Holothuroidea > Aspidochirotida > Holothuriidae > Holothuria > Holothuria scabra. The sequence continues at coordinate 14,250,278 of CM074192.1, read as the reverse complement.
AGATCTGGGTGTTGTAATTACTGGGGACTTAAAGTCATCAAAGCAGTGTGCAGCCACTGCTGCAAAGGCTAATAGAGTGCTTGGATTGATCAAGAGGAATTTCATCAATTTTAGTAAGGATATTGTACTTAATTTGTATAAGCAGTTGGTAAGACCCCATCTTGACTATGCAGCTCAGGCTTGGAGTCCCTTCTATGAAAAGGACAAGTTTGTTTTAGAGCAGGTTCAGAGGAGAGCCACTCGCCTCATTCCTGAGGTGAGAAATTTGCCCTATCATGCTAGGCTTAAACATCTTGGGCTTACCACCTTGGAGCTGAGAAGGATTAGGGGAGACATGCTCCAGGTTTTCAAGTTCCTTTGTGAAAGAAATCCCCTGCTGACTTGTAGTTATTTAAGGGTTCAAGGTAATTCTCGGGTGCGTGGGCATAGTAAAAAGCTTGAAAAGCCTTTTGCAAGGCTTGACATTAGGAAGTTTAGTTTCTCCCATAGAGTTGTCAAAGAGTGGAATTGTCTACCAGACTGGGTAGTTAACTCCCCCTCAGTTCACTGCTTTAAGGTTAACATTGACAGGTTTTTCCATGGCTGTGGTAGAATCTGATTGTTTGGGGCTGTAGTCAAGCTTTGGTGGTTTGACTTTTGATTAGGGCTTGGTCTTCAGGGCATCTTATGGGGCCTTGGCCCTCCTTTGCCCTTCAACCTGTTATGTTATGTTAAGTCATTCCCAGCATTCCTTCCGTAATGTTATTTATAGTAGGACTTAAGCAATGTTGTCATACGACGTCATTGCAAACGAAAACAGTAATTGCACGTGGTCTCTTGCAGGCCTACACATGCACTACACTTACGTGCGTGTCCGTTTTTACCGCCAAATAAGGCATCATATTTTGCTCGGTGACATCATATGCATAAGATCCATTGCAAAATTTAAATAAGCCCCTGCTTCGTGATTGGTTCAATTGCGTTGATTCTAGGTAGCCAATCACAACTTGCGCCTTCGCCTATGTGATTTAGTGTGTGAAAATACTCGGTCTCGAGACAAATTTTCCCGTTTAGTTTGTGTTATGACGATCGCGCTTGTAATACCGGCTAGCGAAGTCGGGCGAGCTCCGTGCTAAATTCACCTAGAAACGGCTTCACAAATCTCTCTGAACGTGGATTTTTCGGGGATCGGACTTATGTTCATTTCAGTTGCAGATTCTTTTTAAACAAGACGGAAGTTTTGGACAAGAACTGCTAAAAATATACGGGGATATTTATATCAGAAAAGAACCATGAGATACGTTCTACGGGTGCCCAGAACTGCTAAGATTATCATGATTGCTTTACATGGGGTTCGTTAAAACAGGAGAGTAGCTACAGTGCATTAACGCAACTATAACCAAAAGAATGCAATTTTCCGACATGATTGGGGGAGGAAAACTAGACAGAGCATGATGTTGGCATTAGAACTAAATTACCAAAGGGCATGTGATATCTACTGCAAACAATTGTACTGTATTAAGGGTGGATTTGTATCTCCACTTTTAAAGTGAAAATATTTCGCCTACAAAAATAATATCCAGAAATATTTCCAATATTTTCCATCCTGAACTGGTTATGATAATACGATATGCAAGAAGCAAGGGGCACGTACTAAAGTGACAAACATGTTACTTCCCTCTTTCCAATAATCGGTGATCTGTAACTGGGAATCAGGTCCGATTGTTAAATTGAATAATCGGGTATTATCAATTATAGCATAATCTGTCGAACACTAGTGAGATGCTCTGCATGGCAGGCAAATGTTACTCGTACACCACACTAGTTGGCTACTTCGTAGGCTTGTGTTTGCATCAGCTTGCCATGCACATACGATGCGGCACGTCTGGTACAAAACCAGCTATATAGTCTGAGGCTATTTTCATTTTATGAAATCGGAATTTTCCATTATTCATACTAGCTGAAGAGAAAAAATCAAAGGGACTCGTAATTGAAAAAATGCAAACAGAATATTTCAAAGGGAATTTTACCTTAATAATTACAGCTGATACCTGGAAGTACGAGTTTAGATGCACATGCGCTTGATTGATCTCAGTGAAATTTCCGAGTGAAAGTCGCTCTATATAGTACTTGAAAAGTTTTTAAGAGGTCTTGAAAAGTCCTTGAATTTTGAATCCATGAAGGGCTACGAACCCGTAAATACTGTACACAAGTAATATAAGTGCTTGGATACATAACAAATGGTGGAAGTACACCTAGAACCCTTTAGGGCTTATTGAGAAGTGTCACTCCCCATGAGAAACAAAAAATACAGTTACAGAGAAAGAAAATAAGCACTACATATAAGCCTTACAAACAATCACATGTGGCCTAGTTGAGGCCAGGTGTATAAATATCTGTGTAGATTGGAGTATTCTGGTACATTCATAGTGACTTAAAGTGAAACAATCAAGTGGTATAATTTTATGTTTACATCATTTAAAAGCACCTTTTTCTTCTTTTCTTTTGCAGAAAATTCCTTATATACATTTGTCTGCTAATATTTATGCCTCTTTTAGCTCTTCGCCTTGATGAAACTATAAGTATAACATATTGGCTCATATTTTCACCGTTATGGCTTTGGAAAGCCATGGTAATGTTTGGTGCTCTGTTTGCTGGCTTGGTTTGGTGGCGCCATCCAGAATACAGGTATAGTGCTACAGTATTAAAGTAACATCTTTGTCTTACAAATAAAGTACATTTATGTAATTTTATTTCATATCTGGGATATTTTTCCCAGTTAGTTCTTCATATATATTGGTAGACAAATAATAAACACAGAGCAAAACAGCAGGAACTGAGAGTTACCCAGGAGATACCTAAGGTAACCTTCATACAGCTTGTAGTATGAGCTTTCCAAAACAATATGATAGAATACAAAAAAAGGATTAAAGAAACATCAATAACAAGAAAGATGTGCATAAATATTAAAAATAAATGAATAAATCAGCTTTGTTGTTGGATGGAATAATTTTCCAATGATTTCTTAAATGAGAGCAATGTATTGCAACACTGAATATGAGGTGGGATGGAGTTCCATAAATTACGGCTTGTTGATGGGATAGTTTGTAGGGAAGAGGTCAGCCAAAATAAGTCAATGGAAAGTGAGATCCTGACACAGGTAAGATAAGAGTGAGGGTCATGTGTAAAAATAAATGAAGATTTGAAAATGGAAGAATATTCTAAAACCAAGGAAACACAAAAATTCTAACCTGGTACCAATAAATATCAAAAATAGCAAGAAAATTTAATTTGACAAGACATGCATGAATGGTACCTAACTGCTGGTAATGAAGTATTTAATTGAATGGTTCCCTTCTGTAGGCTGTAAAGGGGATAAATCCTTGAAGTACATTAACCAGCCCATAAAAGAGCATAGCATGATAAACAAAGAGTTATTAGAGTATTTTACATGGTAGCAAGAGTTTTGCAGAGTAAATCATACAGTACAGTATTGTATACAGGGTTATCACCAGACCATTTCACCATCCTGGGAGAGCAGTCTAAGGGGAGGGGTTCCACCTCCCCTTCCCCCTCTGAAATATTTTTGCAGGTTGGAGAGTGCTTACAGAAAACAAGGAGTTATCACTCAATTCTAAAGAAGTCTAAGAATTTTGTTCAGCTAGGGTAACAAATTTTTTTGGTGGGGATGCTGAAACTGATGGTGAGTATCATGCCGAAAGTTCGAGAGCTGGCCGGGTAGCACTGCATGGTGCTGCTTGGCATGGTGACATTCCTGTCAAATTGTGAAATATATGATATTACCTAAGCATAGTTTAGTTAAGGAGGAAACCAGCACACAAGCCTCATAATCGTACAAGGTAGGCATACTGAAGAGGTTGGGAGGAGGAATGGTTGGGGAAAAGACTTTACCTAAAATGATAGTAAATATTTATCTTTTGTTCTCTGAGGGGAACACCATTTATTGACAGGGTTAACCTTTATCCTCTCTCCCACTTTTTCTAAGGGCTTGAATCACAACTTTGTCAGGCCTAGGAATGGTCATTTCTCTTGATCTTGGACCTATTTTAGCCATAAGTTAAAAACTTTGTGAAAAGATGATTGCCAATAATTGGGTGTTTTTGGTTTCGATGATAAGAGAAACCAATGCGATCATGATGGCTTGCATATGTATGAGTATGTGTGTATAGGTGTGTATGTGTTTGTGATACGTTACTTGTTAACATGATATCTCAAGATAGGAATGTCTGGCAGTCTTCAAACTTGGCACATAAGATGCACCATATTAAGGGGAAGAACCCTTCTGTTTTTGGGTGGAGGTCAAAGGTCATCTGGGGTCACCAGGGGTCAAATTCTGAAAACATTGTAAACACGATAACTCAAGGTAGGAAACTTGGATAGATTTCATATTTGGGTATGTTGATGTGCTATGGTCAGAGGATGGACCTTGTTGTTTTTTGCAGAGGTCAAAGGTCATCTGGGGTCAGGGGGTCAAAATCTGAAAATCTTGTTAACCAGATACCTCAAGATAGGAAACTTGGAGAGATTTTATATTTAGTGTGTGGATGCATTAGAAGATGGACGGTATCGTTTTTGGTGGAGGTCAAATGTCATCTGGGGTCACTGGAGGTCAAAATGTGAATGAAAACCTTGATAACTGTCAACACATCTTAAGGTGGGAAACTTAAATAGATTTCACATGTGGAATGTGGATGCACATTATGGTGAGAAGTTGGTCCCTATTTTTGTAAGTGGAGGTCAAAGGTCATTTGGGATTACAAAATTATTTTTTTAACATGCTAGTATGACATTTGAGTGATATTTGAAATGGAACATTTATGCATTATCGAAACCTCAATGCATTTTTGCACTCTGGTTAGTGTAGACAGGGATGGGGAATTAGGTATCTGATAATCATATACCACCAATCTGGTCTTTTTGTTTTCACTACTCCCCTAGCTATGATACTATACAGTGGCATGCCTATTGTAACACCTGCTATCTCTTTTTGATATTTAGGCCTAATTTAGAGTTGGCAAATCATGTAATTTTTGAATGCATCAATAACAAAGTATGGTCAAGGGATGGGAATGGAGGGGGGTGGGGGTGGGGTTGAGGGAAGATACAGTATGTTATGTGATTGTCAAGTAGGGGAGGAGTCTAAAGGAAGTGTCCTTATATGCAATCTGGTTCCAAAGATTACCTTGAAGCTTATCTGGACATCAGACACTGAAAACTTGTAGCCAACATGATATCTCCAGTAGGAAGATTTGATAGCCTTTATACTATATTCATAGCTACGTTATGGTGAAGAAAATGTAATGTTTTGTCTTTTATTGAGGTCAAGGGTTATGGGGGTAATCAGGGATAAAACACAATTCTCAAGAATTCTCAAGACTCTTCCACAGCTGCAGAAAGAGAAAAGCAAAATATTCCAAGACATCCAAAGATGCAATAGTTACAGTAAGTGGGGTTAGTAGAGGGTAAAAAAAAAGTTTCCCAAGATTGTCACCAGAGGTAAATACTGTAAGAAAAACAAGAATTCTCAAGTTGGAATTCCCAATATGAAGTGAAAACACAAAACTGAATTTCCTCAACATATAAAGATAATATTTGACAGGGCATATGATATGTGACAACATGACATTATTTGAAATAGCTGGTACTATACTGCTTCATTTTCATTTTCGTTTTTCTTTCCTTTCATATGTAATTGAGTGATAAATTGGAAAGTTTACTGAGACTGAGTACTGTAGTATGTTGCTCCTGGCGTACATTTAGACTTAATAATCATATGTTCCCCAAGTGGCCATTTTCTTTTTGTGATCACCAATTTGTAGAAAATGGTACTCAGTAAAAGACTGATAAGCTTGAACTAAATGTTGCTTCTAGCCTTTATGTAATTATTAGAAAGATCATTTAGAGAGATCATTTAAATTACTGTATGCATGTGCTGTATTTTGAAGATAAATTTCTCATTGTGAGACTAAAAAAGCAGTCCCGAGTACAGAATATGAAATGCATATTTTTTTAATTTTGGGATTTAGATTTATCAGAAGTGTGATAGGCCTGCCTTTTGCAGAAGTTTACACAAATGTGTGTTAACGCTTTTCATGAATACATGTGAAATACACATGAAATAGATCTTCAAATTTAAGTTCAGAATTATCCAAGCTAAAGTATAATTGTAACATGGGATAAGTGGTAAGAAATACAAGAAATTTTTCCTTGCCCAAAATGTTTCCTAGCTTTGAAGAATACACTCACTTAACAAAATGTGATGTCAGTTTGTCTCTTAATTATGTTCCTGTGGTTCTGCAGGAGGAAATGCCCAAGGTGTTTCTGACTTTTGTTGGAGGCCATTGCAGAGCAGGACTTGAACCTATTTGCACCATAGTTGACCCCAAAGTCGAACCCACGGACTTATATATGGACAGAGCATGTAACGTGTACGTTGTATCCGTAGATGGTCACCACTGTATGGGGCAAAAAAAGGTGCACCAAGATGACTGCTGTGAAGCTATAAATCGTCTGATTTGATGACGACGCTGTAATATTTTAAACAAAAGTTAAACTTGAATGGGAAACAATATCATATTCCTGTGATACGTGAAGTGATTTTGACCTTACCTTGACATATTTCAAAAATATGACAACTTTCTTGCAAAATATGGTGATATACGTGAGCAAGCCCAAACTTTCACACAAAACCATCGCAGACAGCCATTTCGGTGCGCTTTTTTTCACACGTATAGTGGCGACGTTCCGTGCAGTATGCTCTGTCCATGTATATGAAGTCATTTCATCTAGCTGACAGTAACTATAATATATCTGTGTTGGTGTGTTGTTTAATTCGTAACTCACTAACTTACATCATATATATGTCAACAGTTCTAATCTATTTATGCGTTCTTATTGTTTTCACAGAGTTGAAGGAGAGGGTTATGTGGACATGAAGGCAATTGTGATATGTCTGGCTTTGAATTCCTTGCTTTTCGTATTTGAAATTATGGTATGTGACCAATTACAGAATAATGCTCAACAAACAGGCAGAACACACAACTGGTTAGTAGTGTTCATGCCTTTATTTCTGACTGCTCCTGTATCTATAGCAGCTTGTGTCTGGGGATTCAAACATGACAGGGGACTTGAGGTAAGCAGTTGATATTTTTGAGTTTAGAATATAAGTTTGCCAAATAATGCATTTTGAATAGGAAGTAGTTGCAGGAGATAGCGCTGTGAAAGTGTAGCGATTAATCATTTACTTTAAAGCTACAAGCTACTGTACAAGAGATTAATTGCAAAATCTGATTTTGTCAGTTTTTTTCATCCATTTGTACACTCTGATCCCATGTTTTTGTTAAATGGAACATTCTAGGCATATCTGAACCTTGTAGGCTTCAAAGTTTCAGAATGATTTGATTTTACCATGCAAGTTAACAACTATTATTATTTTCTGCATTACACTCAGTAACAATCACTACATACTGAAATTATTATTTTTGTGATAAAGTAATCACGACAAATCGCTAAAAAATCGCAAATTTTTGAGGTTGAACAGTTAGTTATTTTGCTAAAGGTTCACAGCCCTAGCAAGAGATGGGAAACATAACAAGCTTCTCCATCAGTTTTTGTGAAACATTTATTTCAGCATCCACTGTAGATGAGAGGGTAACATTTTAATTAAAGTAATTAAAACATTAAAAGGAAAAATTGCAGATGAAATGAGAGTATTTTGATATGATGGGTTCCTATCAAAGACAATTTAATTTATACTTTACCTCAAGTCTAGAATTACAAAATGATATATTTTATAGATTGGAAAGTGAATCTCAATCACTGAACTGCCATTGATTATCTGCAAGATCAAGTGTTAGAGCATCTGACTTGCAGGTGGTAGACCTGGAGTTTGACTCCTCCCCAGGTCAGATTGAAGACCTTAAAATGTAACCTTCTGCCATTGTGCTTGGTGTTCAGGATAAGTAATGAAGTAGGGAAGACAAGTCACAACTGGAAAAAGGCTGTAGCAGGCAGAGTTCTACCAATTGGTTAAAACTGAGCCATAAAACTACATCTAACCTAATCCATTGTCAATTTGTCATAGCTTGTTTGTACCACTGCTAAGTTGAAGTTTATTCCCTTGAATCAAAGAAGCCCATTGGATTAAAATGTTTTGCGATGTCCTTCTTGTGCAACTCACATTTGATGCTTTTGTTTCCCTTCAAAATTAAATATAATTATGTGGTCTTGAGAGCTCCCTGTTTTCTTGCAAAGCACAATTTACAGAGAAGGCTTACATAGTCTAGTCACCCTGTGTCAGTCACCCTGTGTCAGTAAGATTGTGATGATATTTTTGAGAACGGTGCAGAAGCTTTTGGAACAACACGGAATTGCAAAGTTTGTAATTTAAGTAGTACAAAAATTAATCACAATTTATTGTGCAATTTGCTGACCTAAATAGTGTGGATTTAAACTTCTACATTTACTATCTTGGCTCAAAAACATTCTCTAAAGATGGAAGATGCACCGTTTGAATAAGTTTTCTTAGTTTGTAATATATAGTCTTTTGACTTTTACACATTAGGTGCACTTGAGCATGACAAAAATGCTGATTGATATGTTTGTCAATAACAATGTTGAGAATTATCTAAAACCAGATCTGATAGAATTTCATGTTTTAGTTAAGTTCAACACCTGAAAAGCTAAAGTGTTGTTACCTTTGTGATTAGTTTTGCAGGGAAATCTACAAACAAAACATAGCTGAAGTGTTGTTAGTGGCACTTGCTCTGTAAATACTTTGTAAAAATTATGTCCTTGAGGTGGTAATTTTATATATGTCATGTCATTTAATAATGATGTAGGGAATAAAGTAGAACCTCAGCCTCCCCCCCTTTTTAAGAAAAATGCTTTCAGATCTTGGGCCCGTTCCACAAAGAGCTACGCATGATCTTAAGTATGATTTACTGTTGGCTTAGGTATAGTGAATCAAACTTAAGATTGTGCGCAACTCTTTGTGGAACGGCCCCCAGTAGCGTAACCAGTGGGGGGGGGGCAGGGGGGAAACTGGGGATGCCAAAAAAATGGGAAGAGAAGAAAAAAATAGGAAGGGAAGGAAGGGAAGGAAAGAAAGGAAAAAGGGGAAAAGGGGAAGAAGAGAAAAGGAAAAAAAGGAGGGGAAGGAAAGGAAAGAAATGTAGAAGAAAAAAGAAAAGAAGGGGAAATGAAAAAGGAGAACAATGAGGAAAGAAAGACAGTGGGCCAACTATAACATCAAAAGCAAGATTAATCTGGATTCATGGAACACTGTTTTGGTCAATATATGAACATTCATTTAGAAAAATATAGGAACACTCATTCAGTCACCTAAAGTTAACAAAATAATGTCTGAGGTCCACTTTATCGGAGGAAAGACTTTCCTCTCTTGCTCTTTGCCAGACAGTCCGGAGGACTTTAGAAAAGCAATCATTCTCAGATTTGCCACCACATATTTGAAGGAAGTGCAGATCCTTCAGTAATCCCCCCAACTATTTAAACTTCCTCACAGGAAACCCAGAATCCAAAGCTTTCTGCAATATAAGCTCCATATCAATAAATTTTTGTTTCAAAAGGGCAGAAATTTTGGCGCGGAAGCATCACTAATATAGCGGTGTTCACTTTGAAGAAAATTTGAAAAACTTAGCTACTACTTACAAGCCCTAGACATGCCATTTCCCGCTGTCTGAGGGGTCGCAATTTTTCAAAATATTCTGTTCGCTCCGTGCCAACTGAAGATAGTCTTTCTAGCAAGACTTCATATTCTAGGCAGGGGAAACATTGGCCTACCGTACCCAAATGCTCTCATACACATGTGTCATCAGATATCTTTCAACCCTGATAGTTGTTTAGTCTTTGTAGATGGATTCTTTAGCTATTGAAGTGTCAAAATTTTATCCATATTCAATGTTGCAGAGCATTGGCTTAGCTACAGGAGGCAGGGCGATTGTGCCCTTGCTCGAAAAAGTGAAAAATGCGAAAATTTACCATTTGAGACACCCGTCAAATACAGTGTGGTTTTCCCAAGTTTCCCTTCATAAAAATCCAAATTCTTTCCAATAAAAGGTCCATATTCAAAATAATTATTAAAAAAAGGCAAAATTTTCTGCGCGCTTTGCACCCCTTAAATTGCAACCCCTTAAAGTTGTATGTGATCGCTTATAACGCAGTCAGTGGATAATTTGTCCGAGCCGCTACAGTGCCATTTTCCTAAAATTTTCTACAATATAGGCTTTCATTTTTGTCCAAAAAGGCAACAAAGTTTCAAGAGTTTTCTTAATGTCGTCGAGAAGCCTTAATCTGCTGTCCTGAGATAACGAGATCTTCAGGCGACATGCTATCTCAGATTCACGCTAATAGGAAAAGCAGATCCTTTGATAGTCCCCCAAAATGCAAATTTTCTTACAGGAAATCCTGAATCTAATCTATTTTATGCCATACAAGCTCCATATTTACAAATGGGTAAAAGGACCCAAATTTTCAGTACGTAACTTATACAGCAGTGTTCACACTTAAGAAAGAAAAATCAGATTTATTTGAAAAAATTTGTTCTTGCTCATAGCAAAAGCAAAAAAATTTAGCATAAAAATGTACCTTTTGGTCAGTGGGGTAGGGTGAGTTGCATGGTCCAAAACTATTGCTCCCCCTCCCCCAACACTCCCCTTAAGGCCCTAAGACACCCACAGACTAACACAGCTCAACTAGTACAAAATCGGGAAACCTCTATGCTATTGACTTTGTTTCGGACATTCCCAATTGGCTTAAATTGTGAATAATGAAACTCTTTAAATTACTGTTTGCAGTTTTGTTTCTTACAAGAAATTATCCTTTTGGCCAATCACACTCAATGTGAGAAAATTTGACTAATCAGAAACTTCATTTCTGTGATATTGTGCAAGCATCAACTTGAGGAACAAAATGAAATCTTTTTCTCGTTTCCCTCATCAACATGAATATGTGTCAAATTAACAAAGACATTGCATCAAGATTATGTTAAAGCAGCTTAGCAACAACACTGGTCAGCATTGGGTAAAGGCATTCCTGTATAAATAGGCATTCTTTGCACTTAAAATCTATCTACAGTACCATTTATAATTTGTTTAGTTTCCTCTAAGGAAAAGACTTCCTTGGACTGTGTAGATACTGTACTTGAAGACTGTGTTCTTGTTTTATGTGTATATTTTGATATACCGCCCTCTTCTAGACACTGTCATCTCTCTTTCTTATAGATCACCACTGACCAGCCAAATTTGGCATCAAATTTCTTCAAAAGTCCCAAATGTTAGTTGGTTGATTTGCCAAATTCCAATGAAGATGAAATCATTCATGTATTTTGGGTTCATTTTATTAGATCTCTGACTGAGTTTATTCAAATGTTTTTTTCTATTAGTGAGAACTGTTGAACGTAAATTGTACAAAATTTTGTCGTTGGTTTGGATAAAATAATGCACTGTTTAGCAAAAGTGAGCTGTTGTCAAATATGAAAATCAGATGCAAAAATATTGTCAAAATGCTGTAGTTTTTAATGCCAACTCATTCTAAAAATGTCAAGTAGGGCAGTTGTAATCCAAAAACTCCTAACCAGCTTTTGTGTGACACTCAAATTGATATACTCGTAATATCCAGGTTTACGGATATTTGGTCTAATGACTAGTGACTTTTAAATTATTCAAATAGAATATTTAAACCTTTTCTTTGAAATTTTGTGATACATTCATGACTTTTTGGGGAGCTGGAGAGGGAGGCATTTTATGCACTTCATGACAAACGATGTTTGTGTTATTCTCATGGAATGAAAACTTAGATGCATGCAATTAAGTGGCTTACTATGAGGAAAGCTGCCAGGATCATGATCCTAAACAAGACCAATTGTAGACAGTCGTGCATGTTACAGCTCATAAAGTTTTGTTTTGATGTGCAGTTCTGTCGGTAGATGCCGTTTCTGTTTAACTGTGAATGCTTCAAAAGGTTTTGGCGTCACATTAAAAGAAACTAAAAATGTATTAACTATTTGCATGGGCCTTTGCTGGTTGGGTGTCAAAATTTTATTGCAATTATGGTCTAGTTGTAAACAATGTTTCCACTAGGAAATTATCTATGGTCAATAGACTCAGTATGCGTAAAAAATATATATTTCCTGGAAATTTCAGTTTTGTGGAACTTTGCTTACATAAACTTTCGGAATGAAAATGAACCAAACTTTAAAGTTTTTTTGTTATCCACAAACATCAGTGCATCAAATTGATCAATGCAGCTGCTTTGTAGTAGAAGCACCGGATGTCAAAGATCTCGTGACATTCCTCATATTGATGAGTTAATCAAAAGTGATAAGTAGTTGTGTATTTTGGCAAAAGAGTTAAGCAAAATGGAGGTTCACCTCTTCATATTGCTGGGAAAGCAAAACCAATACCATAAGTACATTGGAACATTTTGAAAAAAAAAAAAAATACAAAGATAGTGTTGACAGAGAAACACAGATCACATAGTTGGAAATCAGTGACATTTATTATTGTTAAGTAATTGGACTGTACCATTGTCACATTAGGGTTGCAGCTATGTAAGTAGAGATGTACCATATCAAAAGCTTTGTCCTTATCATATTTCATCCCAATACTTTACTTAATTTTGAACTGAGTGGATATTACTTATACTTTCAGTCTAAGGGTTCAACACATCTGGGCAATTTCTATCCTTTCCCAAAACAAGAGTCTCTCCCAAAAATTTGGACTTTGGATTTGGCCTAGAAACTCTCTACAGGAGATTGTCCTGGCTGGAATTGTTGGGGTCATTCATCCAAGTGGGGGTTACCCCAATAAAATTTGCCAATGTACATAATCTTTGTTTTCATTGTAATATTTTTATTATTCTTCTTTTCTATCTTACAGTTGGAAGCTATGTGTTCCATTAACATCCTCCAGTTTATTTTCATTGCACTGAGATTAGAAGAACTCATCAAGTGGAACTGGGCTGTAAGTAATTACATTTTTACTTGAATAAAAGTATAAAACTGAAAGCTGTTGAAAGGTCCCAACAGTATGGGAGTAAAGGACATAATGGTTGCCTATAAGGTTGTATGTACAAAAGTTGGCAAGGGACACAACACACACTGGTTTTTGCTGGCCCATACTTATGCTAAAATGAAGCTGTTAGTACCCATGCAAATCCTTATTATTACCATAAACCAGCTAGGAATTTAACAACAAATTTCTTCCAGAAATTCTGAACATAATTTAAGAAAATGACCCCCAAAAAACTGCTTTGAAAATTAGCTGAGTGAAAAGAACACAAGAAGGGAAGGCATTTGGAAGGCATATTTTGGCCAAAATTTGTTAGCACACTCCAGGCCAGCTGGTTGTGATGCTATGCTTTTAGTAAGTCTACAACTTGATGTGCATCTCACACTCAAATCTCTCTGTCTACAATACAACCCTGTTTGCCTAATTTTTTTTAGATTTGACACTGGTACATAAATATTGGTCAATATTTTGATGAGTTGAGTGGATACATACATCAAGCTGCTTCAAGGTTTTCTGATAGTATGCATAAACTATGGAGTCATGGTTTGTCTCTTAAATATATTTCCTGTTTTGTTAGAAATCAGTTAGAGAGGAAAATTGTTTTCATAGCAAGATTTCTTAGAGAAGCAAAGAAGAAGGGCAAAGACTGTTTATGTAAAAGTATAAGATAGTAAAGTTTTTGTGACACTTGCTCTATCCTTGGGTCTTCCCAGGGGATGAAATCCATAGATTGCTCATGGTGGTTTCTTAGGATTAAAGAAATAAAATTCAAAAAAGGAATGAAGGCAAAAGCCTACAAGGAGCCAGCTTTGCTGGCTTGGTTTTAAAGAATCAACAGTCTTCCATCTTAAGTGTTTCTTATTAGGTAGATCCTTCCAATTAGCACTTTGTGAAATTGGCTTCCAATAGAAACAGAGAAAATAAAAAGAAAATTTAGCAAAATACTGAGTTGATGCCAAAGTTCTCCCAGCAATTTTCTTTATTAAAGCTCCCATGCTGTGCAGCTGTAGGGTTTGCGAGGCTTGCAAGTCATGAAACTCTGAAGCCGAAACAGAAGTAGGGGGCAAAAGGACCTCCCTAGAGCAGCTAAAAAATCCTGAGATAAGTGGAACAAGTTGCAAAGCTTTTTAATCTTGTTTGAGATATTCTCAGTTTTATTCCCTTGAAGATGTTATATGGCAGACTTTGGAGCTACAGTAACTTGATTTTGAAGGAGATAAGGCACTGGTATAGATATGTTCTTACCATACTTCAGTCTCTGAGGTTTTTCCGTTTTTTTTAAAGTGACTTTTTCTAAGAGTGGAAGTTTATCGTCTTTTCAGGTACATTTAATAACCAAAGCAAGGTGACTAATTCATGTTACTTTGGGATGGGACTTTTGTATGCTGTACATTTCAGTATTTCTACACTTTCAATTGTCTAGCACATATGTGGCAGGTTTGAAAATATCCCAGTTTCACTTTATCAGTCACACCCACCTATTTACTACATGGGTTAGCTACAGTAGTTACTTACTCTATAGAGGGTTTCACGGCCCAGTTTCCAACCTATTGGTTCAAGTTGAGCCGGCCACGACCTTTTTTACAGTTGTGGCTCACTGGCTTGTTTTTCCCTACTCCATTGCTTATGCAGAGCATCACGCACAAGGGCAGTAGGTTCTATTTTGAGAGTGTTTGGTCTGACCAGACCTGGGAAACAAACCCGGGCCTTCTGCGTGAAAGGCGGATGCTCTACCTTTAGACCAAATATGTGGCTTTTTTCATGAAAGATCAGTTTTATAGCTTTTGACTGTGCTGTCACATTCTAGATGACTCTTAGGAATACTCCGGTATTTGCCAGAAATACTAGCCGTGTTGGACCTAAAAAAATTATTTGAACAGACAGATTCTTCTTTTTTTTCTTGGATTTCTCAAGGAAAGTAAACATAATAGAAATTTTAGATGTGGCTCCTTCATTTGCCTGGACATTGCAGAGGAAATTGACCCCATTTTTCACCCTGCTTAGGTAATTTTACCCAAACTTTGTACCATTTTCATTTCAGGTGTCACTTTATAATGTAACATATGTTGTTGTGTCATTAAATCAATCTAAATAACCATCCTGTTAGCAGCCCCAATGAGTACAGTGAACAATAAAGGTGTAATCTTCATGGATTTAAATTTCTTTTTAACATTGCATTGCATTGAAGGGTTCTTTATAATGTTCAGTTTTTGGGCAAATTTTCCAATTCATATGATCATTTTTTTCTGTGTAAATTTAAAGTTACTTTTATATCCTTAAAATATAGGTAAAATCACTAAGAGCTTTGTCCATTGCACCATTTCAAGTAATGGTCCAAGGTCAGATCAAGTTCTGACTTTAGAGGGATGCCCTATTGTAAGCATTTCAGTAAAAAATGTTAATTGAAATCTGATGTGTGGTTTTCAAGATATGAGGAATTAAAGTTGTCTCATTTTCCACAAAAGTGAACTTGAATCAAACACGTATGACATCATGTCCCACAGTAATGAACAGTCTTTTATTTTACTATGAAATTTTACAAGTTATTTTCTCCTCAACAATCCCATGTAATCAGGATAAGATTGCTTAACTGGAATGAAACTTTACAAACATTTCCCCCTAAAAGGTCCTGTCCATATTAACTTAAGGTGAACACAACAGACTGAAAAATATAATCTAAATCACTTTGTATATGCTTCCCAAAAGGATAATTTTCAGAAATCACATTTGGCCATGTAAAAAAGTGAAAAGATGTAAGTCCAATGGAGTTGAGGTTGATAATGACAAGTTACAACCAGTTAATGCTAAGACAGCTAAGTATACCTACATGTGCCCTAATAAATGCCCCTATAATAAAGGCTGCCAGTATGTTTATAGCAGATCTGAGTAGGGCAAGGCTTATGATACAGGCCAAGACTGGATAGGTCTTTCAACAGTCACTTGCTTTTTGTATGAGTGTTTCAGGCAAGTCTGTTTTTAGGAATCAACATAACAACTTGCTTTAGGCTAGCTACAATCCTGTACAAAAGTACATGGTACAAACCCTTTTTCCCTCATCAATATTGAAGTTTCATGATGCAGGGGGTACATGATGAGGTAGGGTCTTCTACTAACCAGGAAGTTATGAATTGGTGTGTGAAAATTTCAGTGGTCCTCAGGTGTATTTGATAGAAATTGTGGACTTTCAGTATTGTGCAAATAAAGTGTACTTAGGACACA
Source organism: Holothuria scabra (assembly GCA_037179385.1). Lineage (NCBI taxonomy): Eukaryota > Metazoa > Echinodermata > Holothuroidea > Aspidochirotida > Holothuriidae > Holothuria > Holothuria scabra. Next base: position 14,234,031 of record CM074192.1, on the reverse strand, counting down.
CATATAACTTCCCAGTGGGTGTGCATAGTTCCCTCTAGTGGATAGTAAATCAATGTATGTACTCATTTTCCATTCTCATGGTTATAAGTGCAGGTCCACAGGTGAATTTTAATACAACACCATGATACACAGGTCCTCAGTTAGAGGTAAAAACGCGTATGGGTGTGTGTGTGTGTATGTGACGCTTTGGCTTGCAAACACGATGTCACAAGAAGGGTAAGTGTGACTAACCTCATGTTTGGTGTGTGGGTTTGTCATATTGAGCAGATGATGCCTATTGTTTTTGGTGGAGATCAAAGGTCATTTGGGGTCACGAGAGGTCAAAAGGTCAAAACCTTGTAAACACAATATCTCGAGAACCGTACATGTGGCTATGCTCATATTTGGTGTGTGGGCTGGTCATACTGAGTGGATGATCCTCATTGATTTTCGTGGAGGTCAAAGGTCATTTGGGGTCACGAGAGGTCAATAGGTAAATTCCTTAGAAATTGCTTGTAAACACTGTATTTCAAGGAGAGTAAGTGTGTCTAACCTCATATTTTGTGTGTGCATTGGCCATATTGAGTAGATGATCCCTATTGATTTTGGTGGAGATCAAAGGTCATTTGGGGTCACGAGAGGTCAAAAGGTCAAAACTTCGTAAACACGATATCTCGAGAACAGTACATGTGACTATGCTCATATTTGGTGTGTGGTTTGGTCATACTGAGTAGATGATCCCTATTGATTTTCGTGGAGGTCAAATGTCATTTGGGGTCACGAGAGGTCAATAGGTAAATTCCTTAGAAATTGCTTGTAAATACGGTATCTGAATAAGAGTAAGTGTGGCTAATCTCATAGTTGGTGTGTGCATTGGCCATATTGAGTAGATGATCCCTATTGATTTTGGTGGAGATCAAAGGTCATTTGGGGTCATGAGAGGTCAAAAGGTCAAAACATTGTAAACACGATATCTCGAGAACAGTACATGTGACTTTGCTCATATTTGGTGTGTGGGTTGGTCATATTGAGTAGATGGTCCCTATTGTTTTTGGGTGGAGGTCAAAGGTCATTTGGGGTCATGAGAGGTCAGAAGGTCAAAACTTCATAAACAAGATATCTCAAGAACGGTATATGTGAGTGTGCTCATATTTAGTGTGTGGATTGGTCATATTGAGTAGATGATCCCTATTGATTTTCCCAAACTCAAAGGTCATTTGGGGTCACAAGAGGCCAGAAGGTCAAAACTTCGTAAACACGATATCTCAAGAACGGTACATGTGACTATGCTCATATCTGGCAAGTGTGTTGGCCATATTGAGTAGATGTTCCCTATCGTTTTTGGTGGAGGTCAAACGTCATTTGGGGTCATGAGAGGTCAAAAGGTCAAAACTTCGTAAACACGGTATCTCAAGAATGGTACATGTGACTGTGCTCATATTTAGTGGGTGGATTGGTCATATTGAGTAGATGATCCCTATTGATTTTCCCAAACTCAAAGTTCATTTGGAGTCAGCATGTTCAAAGCCTGACAAGCTTTCCTGCACGGTCTTTCAAGAAAGGTCACTTGTAGGGTCCTGTAACCTGTCATGTAGATGGCACATATTGAATACATGGTCCCAGAAGTTTTTGGTGGAGGTCAAATGTCATTTGGGTTCACAATGGGCAAGGGGGATCTCAATGTAGGAAGATTGGATGCCTTGCATGGGTACTTTGTGGGCACATTATGGAGCCCTGTTAATTGAAAAACATTGCAAAGCAATATCAATGTGAAAAAGGGCCTTACATTTCAGCGGCAAGGAAAGACTAAGCCTTTTGGCTTTCTGGTTGAATATATCAAAGGGAAGAAATGTAACAAAGTATGCATTATGAACCTGTTGTCCATGTTTGGTCTTATTAATTAGGACAGGTAAGTGAACACAATAAAGTAACCATTGTTAGTCTATGTTGTTTATTTTTGTCATTTATCTATTCAGAAGACCTGGTGCCTTTCAGGGTACAGAAGGAGGGAAGGATAGCTTTTTAGCAAGAAATATTTCTTGGGGAGGAGGGAGACCAAAATATCTTATCTTTCAGGGGATGGGGAACAGATATACTAGACTAATTACAGGGCAGAAATGGCTTTTTGAATTTCTGAAACTGAACTGCTACAGATGGCCCTGAACATGGGTTTCTGAACATGGGTTTCATAATTTTTTTTATTTTTTTCATTATTTATTATCTCATTGTTGAACTCTTCACTACTCTCTTTTCCCCAGGGTATTGAAATAGTGCTATGATTTACCATTGACCTCACCACAATTACCTGTTGACCTCAACTCTATTTCAGTGTACACTATGTTGTTGTTCATTCTTCCAAAGCCATAGAAAATCTTTCTGTGTATAGAAAACTTTCATTGAGCAAAATTGGTTCACCGTTTCAATTTCATGTAGTCTTTAAGTAAATTGTCTTCTTTCCCACTTGAAATGATTATGTATAATTTTATCTCTAACCATGTGATACTTTCAGTCATCATTCAATGTTTATTTTTGCAAAAAAGAGAGAAAATTTCATGGTTAATCATTGGGTATATTGTGAAATATGTTACCCACACCCCTGTCATGCAAAATAGGAGGGAGACATTTCTTTGTTCTTCCCCCAAATTTTAACAGTAAGTGAAGACTCTTACCAGTCAGGGTACTATTTCCCTCTCCCTCTTCCTCGTATGAGCTACTTGAGGAAGAAAACGCTTTATTCCAGGGCTCACTTCTAATCTGACAAAACAGTATATTAGTCGTACAAATTCAACTGCCAATCCTTTCCCATAACTTGGAAAATAAAGTGGCAATGTGCTCATTTCAAAGCACTAAAATAGACAATGTGGAAATTCCTATACATTCGGACAGGCTTCCCAAAATCCTCAACAAAAACACATGGGACAAACCCTGCTCCTAGCATCAATGTTGAAGTTTCAAGACACCTTGGGCTGCCACAACACGGAATGGGGAATTGGGAGGATGGTGGTCTGTTCAATTGTTTTGCTTGTTGTGTCCCATCACTTTTATCAAGGATTGCAGGTACAGCTGCTGTACTTGACATGTAAGTATAATACGCATGGTTAGTAGGAGCATAGCTCAGGGATTTCCTTTTTAAGTTTCAATTGATTAGAAATATGTAACAGGTCCAATGAATATTTATTCCTAGTGTGAACACTGTTTACTGTTTCAATCGAAACTGCGAGTAGCTACCCAAAAATTCCGCCACAACAACTAGAGAGACTATAGTTTAAGGTCACGGGTCAATAGCCTACGGAAGCTGATGCGGGGCGTGCTACATCCGCTTTTCCGCCCACTCCCGAGGCACGCAAATATGCCCTGATTGGAGCACAACGGTAAAGGCTTAAAACTTTCCCACATTTTTCCTGCATTTCCTTGTACAAAATAGTGAAATTTCCCTCTAAATGCAAAAAATTTCCTCCAAATGGCAAAATTTCCTGGAAAGGAGCCTCCCAGTGTCTCCACTTTTTCCACCCAGGCTGATGACCTCAAAAACTGTCAGTGAGGTTTGACATTGGCTTTGATTTTGTATGTTTCAAATAGTAACGTTATAAACAAGAAGGTGGTTGGTCATTCACGTCAATAGCTTGTGATGAAGAATTGTGTTTTTTATTAGGCTCATTCAAACACCACAACCCAAAGTAAATAGTGTAGATATTTGATTTATCCATTACCCTAAGTTAATGCTGGGGTTACATATGTTCACCTGACCATAATGAACCAATGTAAGTTTTATCTCTAAGGATGAATGATCATGGATTTTCCTCAAAGCAACAAGTTAAAGCTATTCTTTCAGTGGCAAAGCTGATGTAAATTGTGCTGACATTCAATCCTTAAATTAACAAAACACTCTTTAGTATCATATCCATGCGATATTTCAGCTCAAATGTCTCATACCTTTGGAATTTACATGAAAAACACTTGATATGATGGTTTAATACCTTGAGGGAAGGTATTCTGTATAATTCAACCTCTAATTTGCAAACATGGAGAATGTCTTCAAAATTTTAAGAAAAATATAAACAGAGCAAATGATTAAAGACATCAAAATATGTCATCCTTGAAATTCATTTTCTCATCTGAGCATGCATGTTTCAAATAAGTGCATAATTCATCAAGTTTATCTGCTTATTTCCATTCATATTGTAATTTTTGATAAGGACCGTAGGGATGATTTAAATTTAGAATTGCTTTCATTTCAACAGATGGAAGAAAATGTTTTATTTACTACCCAAGGGTGATCCTTTCTGCATCTTCCACCTCAATCAAGAAAAATGTGTTTTCTTTCTGTGGGGGTATTGTTTATATCTGCTGTATTTTGCATGAATGATTTTGTGGAAAGATTAACACACATTGCAAACATACACATGTTGAACATATGAAAAGGCTTTTGATAATCATTTTATAAACATAAGACATGGTAGCAAGGGCTCTAGAATAATTATGTAAGGGAGAATGAGTCTTAGAAGTGGAAGGTGATGCTGTAAGCACCACATCACATTTGAAAAATCCTAGTGAAGTCACAGGTAATTGTTGAAAGCTTGTTGTATAGTAAAGGGTTATCTGTCTTGAACTTACTTGGAAACTGGAATTTCTCTGCAGTAGAAGGGTAGTGGAAAAGCCTCATGCATTTATACTGAGATATTGCACTTAGCATGGCCACTGCCCTTTCCCACTGCTGGTGGGTATTTACTTCACTTAATATAAATGGTAAATTGCAAGGGACCAAACCTAATTATTTCCCTGTCTACTCTTCGTAATTTTTCATTCCTATTCGGGGAAGTTCTAGCAAAATAAATTTTCATACGTGAAAGAGAAACAAAGGTCCATTCAAATCAGACACATATTTCTTGAGATATCAGTAAATGAAGTCAGTAGATTTGTGTTCAAAAGTGAGTTTGAGGGCAGCCGAGCTTATATCACTTCCTCACATTGACAAGGAATGCTTTGTTTCCCTTTGTTTTATCAGACTGTTGTGTTGACCTTGAAGTTAATAGGAGTATGATCTCCCTGTGGAGGATGCAAAGTTTGTAAAATTCTCATGCCACTTATGCAATCACATTTAATAATATGGGATTGTTGAGGAGAAAATACAGTAAAGAGTTTAAAGAAAAACAAAAGACTGCCCATTATTGTGGGGATGTGATGTCATATACAGCTGTATGTGCTTGCTTCATTCAAGTTCACTTTTAATTGAAAATGTGAAAATTTTACCTGTTCATATCTTTAGAACCACACAACAGATTTAAATGCAAATTTCACCAAAATACTTAGAATAAAAACTTCTAAACATACATTCATATTGGGACATGACATGAGGGAAAAGTCTAAGGATAGAGAGAAAAGAGCACAATTTTGGGTGTTTTCTTTCATTGCAAGGTTGGGTCACGGAGGGAGGGTTCTAACCCCCAAAACCAACCCTGTGGCTATGCCACTGAGTTTCAGTGTACATACAGTTTCTAATTATCCTGATGTTATGCAGAATTCAAAGTTTGTCCAAGCTACCTGTAGGCTCTGGGTTCTCAAGTAGGAAGCCACAGGTCACTTACAGTCTGCAGCCTCCAATATGGCACACAAAAGATATGAGGAGCTACTGTAGAAAACATTTATAATTGCAACCTTTGGAACACATACTAGAACATTTGTATGCCCAATTTTCTTTAATTTTGCTCAGTGTCCACTGGTGATTTGCACAATTAGAGCAATTGGAATGCCAATGGAAGTTAAATTGACAAGTTAGTATAATTTTACTGTCAATGGCACTTGGAATACCAAATTTTGTTCTCATACTGGCAGCATAATAAGCCTGCAAGAGAAGGATCAATGCTACCCAGTTTACACTAGGGTGCATGTTCCTATTGAGATTGTTACTAGAATGTCATATTTTCTAACGAAGCCCCAACCTAAGTGGGGATGAAGTCTGTTGTGTAATGCAAATGGCATTAAGGCACATCATTGTAAAACCATCATTCAAATTAGTAATGCCAGGGCTGTCAACTTTTAGTGACTGGTGAAAGTGAGATTCACAGGAAACCTGGTGAATGGTAAAAGTGGGATTCACAGGAAACCTGGTGAATGGCCTGGTCAAAGGGATGAACACAGGGAACCTGATGATTGGTGAAAGTGATATTCACATGGAACCTGGTGACTGGTAAAAGTGAGATTCACAGGGAATCTGGTGAATGGCTTGGTGAAAGTGATGCACACAGGAAACCTGATGATTGATGAAAGTGATATTCACATGGAACCTGGTGACTGGTAAAAGTGAGATTCACAGGGAATCTGGTGAATGGCTTGGTGAAAGTGATGCACACAGGAAACCAGATGATTGGTGAAAGTGATATTCACACAAAACATGGTGATTGGTGAGAGTGAGATTCAGATGGAACCTGGTGACTGGTGATGGCTTAGAATGAGAATCATGAAAGAATTGTGATGTCTGGTGATAGTGAGATTCACATGGAACCTGGTGACTGGTGAGAGTGAGATTCACATGAAACCTGGTGACTGGTGAAAGTGAGAATCATGATGGAATTGTGATGTCTGCTGAGAGTGAGATTCATGTGGAACCTGGTGACTGGTGAGAGTGAGATTCACATGGAACCTGGTGACTGGTGAGAGTGAGAATCAAAATGGAATTGTGATGTCTGCTGAGAGTGAGATTCATGTGGAACCTGGTGACTGGTGAGAGTGAGATTCACATGGAACCTGGTGACTGGTGAGAATGAGAATCATGATGGAATTGTGATGTCTGGTGAGAGTGAGATTCATGTGGAACCTGGTGACTGGTGAGAGTGAGATTCACACGGCACCTGATGACTGCTGAGAGTGAGATTCACATGGAACCTGGTGACTGGCGAGGATGAGATTCACATGGAACCTGGTGACTGGTGAGAGTGAGAATCATGATGGAATTGTGATGTCTGGTGAGAGTGAGATTCGCATGGAACCTGGTGACTGGTAAGAGTGAGAATCATGATGGAATTGTGATGTCTGGTGAGGATGAGATTCACATGGAACCTGGTGACTGGTGATATTCACAGGAAGGAGACTGAGTGCTATTTGCTGGAAGAACTCTGATGAAGATTATTATGCATGCATATGGCCATTGGTTCGCTTTGAATGTCCTTCAGAGGGACTTTTGCCAAAAATACCACTATATTGAAGGGAATGACATTTATGAGCCTCATTAATGCATGCCCAGAATTGCCACTTTTCAATTTTTTAATGTTCCTCAAAACTTTGAAGGAAATACTGTACGTTTATGTGACAGTTGGAAGTAGCTTGCTCAGTGATGGCAAGATTAATTATACTGTATACTGCGCTAATACTGTCAGCAATACTGCAGACCATAATTGGTCGTGAAAGGATCTGGGGAAGCCTGTTACATGGAATTTTTCTGACAGAGCTGACACATTCTTTCATATGTTTCATGTTCCTGAAACTTTTAAGGAGACATGTTTACATAAGAGTTGAAAGGGGTTGTTCAATGAAAGCTTGATTAATTATACTGGATATACTGCACTACTCTCAGCCTGCTGTGCAAAGGCTATTATCAGTTTGGGAAGGAACTCGGGTAACATGTTATTTGGCATTTTACAGACATCCATCCAGCACTGGGTTTAACTGAACTTTTTACAGCATATTGAGACATATTGTGTGAGGAACTGATGCATCATGAGAGTGTGAAATTATTGAACCATGCCCTTGCACTGAATGCCATCAGAGTCAATATGTCTGGGCTATTAGAATGGTCATTGCATTACTATGATGGCCACAACTTGTATGATTGTGTTTCACCTTTCTCCAAACCCTGAATTTGCCCCTGCTGACTACTTTTAACTAATTAAAAGCATAAACGTAAAGGCCAAATTTTCCCACCCAGACAGTTCTATTTCCTGGACCTTCTTGCTTAAAGGGACAATCCTCTCACCCCAAACTACACTTCTAGTATAGGGTAACAGAAACTCTCAATTGGCTCAGCTTTTTGATTGACTGCTAATTCAAACAATGCAGAGTACCAAAACTTATATTACACAGCACAAACTGTTCTGATAGTGTTTTGGTTATACACATTGGGCTTTCTATATTTACCCTGAAGCAATAAAATGTGATTGTGTCTGGATGAGGGGGAATTTCAGATAGTTGTGGGAGGGGCTAAATTAAGAAGATTAGGAGAATTGGTACTGTTTGGGGTGAGAAAATTGGGCCTTTAAGCCCCACCCACAACTGTCGTAAACCCATTTGCATCCAATCACAGTCTTAGGTTATTGTGTGAGGGTGAGTGTACAAGACCCCAATGTGTAATCAAAACATTCTCAGTACATGCATGATGTGTAGTATGAGCTGCTCTGCATTTTTTGAGCAAACTGTCAATCAAAATACTGTGCCCATTGAGATTTTTTTTGTACTACTGTAAAAATTGTAGTTTTGAGTGGAGAGTTGACTGCCTTTTAGTCGGGCAGACCACAGCTTTTTCCAGTTGTGGCTCACTGGTTTTTTTCCCTATTCCATTGCTTATACAGAGCATCAAGCGCCGTGGCAGAAGATATCATTTTTAATGTCTTCCATACAATAGGAGTTGAACTCCAGACCTCTTGATCTCATGAGGGTAAAACAAGCACAGTACAGTATACTGTTGGCAATGGAATGTCACTGCCAATATGACAGTGCCAATATATGGAGGCTGACAAGGTCTCAACAGTAAACCTCAGGAATAGCTTCATCTCCTCAAATTACTATGCCCAAGAAGGTTTGTGGAAGGTGCATCTTTTGAAATGTTGGAACTTTGGGTAAACAAATTATTCTTGAGCAAAAACCAACTGAATTTCTATCTGAGGGCTACCATAGTGCCTTATTTTAAATTATTTATCACTTTTTGCCAATAAATATTGGTTTTAAAAGGATGAAATTTTCTTGTAAAACAAACACAATATTTCCCTTTAAGAGCAAGACTCAAGTTTGCAAAGATCATATTTAAGTATACTGTAGGTTAGGTAGTCCTTCAGGAGAATAAAAAGTATTTACAAAGAAGTAGTTAATGATCCCCTTCATATCTGAATTTTAAGCACCTCCATGTAGTAAGCATGAAATTGTACAATTAGACAGGGGACCTATTTTCTGTATTAAGTATAGAAGTGAAGTGTCTGTCACATATTCTCATTTGCCATGGTTACAGGATGTAAAGAAAAGCTAAGACTTACAGTACACACTTGTGTCAACTGTGGTATTGGAAAACCCATCTCATGAAGCTAAATAAATATAATTTTATATTCCACTAAATAAAAACCTGAAAAATAAAAAAAATATTTTGATTGAATTTAAGCAAACTTAAACACCAACATGTATAATATCAACAAATTGCTTTTTGCTCTCTTTCAGTTTGTATCTTAGCAAAGTCTAAATTCAAATTTTGTAGGAGGCTTCTGTCTTGTGCAAACCAAACAAACACCAGAACCTAAAAGGGTTTTGCACCAATTTTGCAAAACACAGCTAATCAAACATGCTGTAACTCTCTTTATTAATTAAGTAATGAAAACTACTTACAGTTCACAATCGGTTCAATTGCTCTAGGCACTTTTTTGCCTGGTATCTAGGACAAAGCCCACAAATATTTTGCAGCAGAACTTAATTGATAAAGCCCTGCTCACATGAAAAATAACCCCACATATCTGTCCATTTGCTACACCAGGCTAATAGTGTGAATGCCAAGTGCCAGGGAATTGCCATCCAGACAACAACTCTTGGTATAAATGAAATAATTTAAATGGCAACTCGATAGCAGGATGTCCTCTTTCAGTTCATCTTACTTGAGGGCCACAATCTCAACATTGCCTGCTTATACTAAGCATTCTCAAAAATTTCAAACAATTCAGGGATATATGCAAATGATGGATAAAGCTTTTAAGAATTAGGGAATATAAAAGTCAGTGGTGCCCATGTCCCTACATCAGATTTGAACAGGCTATGAAGTCACGCATATGGACTGAGCCTCGGGTCTTTCAGCCCATACGTCGTCACAGCCTGTTCAAATCTGATGTCGAGACATGCGCCATGACTTTATTCCCATTCATAAATACTTCAACTTGGAAAGCAAAAAGTCCTCAAAAATGTTCTTTTTTGACAATTTTTCATTGATCGTGACTAATTATACCTAGCCTATTTAGTATTCCAAGTTTCGTACAGTAACGTTAAGAACTGCACATGGTTTCACTGGAATTAGAACATGGGTAACTGACCAATCACAAGCCAGCATTCTCAAAAAGTATTTATGAATGTATGTTAGATATTTACTGCTGCATTGTAACCTGGATTCTGAGAATCATGAGTAACAGCAGAGTGTACGATTTATCCATAACATTTTGGCTTCCTATGGCAGTGTCAAACAAAGTAGTAATGATCTTTTCCCTCTATATAAATATCATATTCCCCGTTGGGCATGTCATAAAGGTAATAACTGATTTTGCTTATAAATTTAAATTAATAACTATTTCCCTGTCTTCTCTTTAGGTATGTATCATTTTGTCAGAATATGGGGGGCTGGGACATGTTCTGTGTAAAGTAAAATTGACTTCAAGTTGTGAAAAAACTGAAATCAGCTCATTGTTAATGCATATTAATAATCAGATAGTTGACAATGGACTTGGAGCATAGTTCATCAAGATGCATCAACCAGTCATGAAAGCACTTAATGAGAATGGATTGTCAAAATTGCAACAAAGACTGGAACTGGATTTTAAGCTGCAATCAGTAGTTCATGCATGTTATTTGTTTCAGTTATGGAATAATGGAAGGGGTGAGTGGTAAGGATGGGTTGGGTGATGAAGTCAGATGAAGTGTCATACTTTTGTTTCCATTTTTGACACCATCTGCAAAGCAGACGATGCACATCAGCTGGTGGGCAGTCAGTGTACATAAAAAAGTGGGAAAATGCTTCAGAGATTTCTGAAAATAACATTTAACAGGCTGGAGTACATTCTAGCAACATGCATTTCCCCTTATACTCAGGTGTTGAAAAAGTGAAGTGGGCAATTTTAGATTTTTCTCAACTTCTAGATAGCATTGCTTATATCAAAGTGTAATGCACACTCTCTGGCTCTCATTGCAGTCATGCAAACATTGATCCTGGCCGATGTACAAAAATATTCACTTTAGCTATTTGGGGAATTATGTTTGTTAGGTATTGGATGACAATTCCACAAGAAATATTGTCAGCTACTAGAATTACCATTGCAGATAATGACAGATACCTAATACTAACTGTATCACTATTCCTGATACAGTATAATGACAGTCAGCTGCAATTTCAGTTAATGTAACTTCTGATTTGCTAAAACCCCATTCTTTGTTTTTGTAGACTTATTTCTAAATCTTTATTGTCAGTAGAAGAAGCTTGAAGAGCACGGAATGGTTTTAGACTGATTGAAAATTTGTCTAGACCCGCTTATCTTTTAAGGACTTTCACCCCAAGCAGACAAATTGTTTAGTATAGATTCCATCCATCAATTTATTGTCAGAGTCTTGATTCCTTGTGAGGTGGAATGGCTGTATATAAGTAACCATATCCTGGACTATTTTCTAGAATTGGAACGAAGTAGGTTATCCAAGCATAGTGCCTCCGAAGAATCTGGTTAAAAGGTTTAATATCTGATCCAGGTTAGATTTGGTGGTCCAACTCGGTATGGAAATGCAATAATAGGTATCACAAAGAGCAAGCAAGGGATATCAACTCATGTTTTGGCCCTTCATCAATATACCCTGGTGCAGCCTCTGCCCACAGTGTGCCTAATTTTGGTAAACCTTATGGTTTAAACTTTATGATCTGTTTCCAGCGTACTGTATGAATTATCCGGTTCCTTTGGAATCAATTTTTTTTAATTGGTGATTTCATAGTCTCATTAGTGTTTTGAAAAGGTCACACTGGTCATAAAATACCTGAAGGCAAAGTTTATAGACTGGATGTGTAAATTTTTTCCCAAAATTAAAAAATGAATTGCTTATTTTTAGGCCAGGTGGTTTCTTAGTAAGCTTGTTAGAAATACTTTTCATTCTTGCAAGTTTTATATATCAACACTTTAACAATGTCATAACCCAGACATTACAATTTAAAACAACTGTACAAAACATCAGTTAAAATTTCAGAATGACAGGTTTTCAAATTTAGTATACATCCACGGTATCGAACTGGCTATAGGGACCAAAATCATATTCGCCTCAAAAGGTGTAGAAACATGTTGAAATGCCCTTTGGCTTAACCACTGTTTACAATCTAGGAATGTCTGCCAGGCATAAGGAAGTGTTCCTGCATAAATTTTGTCTTTCTTTCTTATATGGATTTTGTAATAAATGTCTGATAACTTTTGAAGTACCATATGCATGGGAAAAGAAAGCACAAGGATTGAGAAATAAAGGGTAATTTTTTGTTGCTATTATATCTTTCTCATTTTGTTAGGGGTTAATTTCTATCCTCTTTCTCATTGTTCCCCTCAGTCATTCCCCAGTTTTTCATGGGATTGTATCCCCTTACTGTAACCTGTATAAAATCTTTCCTGAGTAACTCTGCACCAGGTCATAACTGTACCTACAGTGCATGACAATAATGCCTAACTCCTAATCTTAATTAGTTGGGGGACAGATGGGATGTGGGGAGTTAATATCAGACAGGAGAATAACAAGATGGAGTGAGAAAAGGGGAAATGATGAGATAGGTAAAATAATGATACCAATTGAACCAAAATGGTGGGTCAAATGAGATATGATACCAATGAAATGGGAGATTTCTTTTACTGTAAAACCTTGTATCTTACCACGCTGTTAAGTATTCCAATCTAATTTCCAGTCCAGTATCAAAACTGTTCAAAAAGTACTTTATATTTGTACACAAAATGTAGCATACTGTAAAAGGTCTGTAGGTGTAGGTTTGTAGCATGTTTAAAAGAAACAAAATGATTTTGAAGTGGGGACAAAAAAAGCCTAGAACTTTTATTCCCCTAACCCATGTGGACAGCCTTCTGTATTCAGGCCCCCTTCTTAGTTAAAGAGCATTTCAAGTTCTTGGCCAGTGCCTAAGGGCAATTTATAGAAACTGAAAAGAATGGTACTGTATGCATGAACATGTCTCAACCCACGTAATGTATTTAAAGGGAGACACAGTCACCACAATTTGAAGTAGTGTGGTATACTGCCCTCTTTCAGGATTGGCTCTTCAGACTCATGTGACAATATTTCTTCTCCTCAAATGTAAAAATAACAATAGGACCTTCTTAGTGTACATTGAGTATGCAATGAAAAAGTTACAAAATATTATGAACATACTTTGAAGAGAAATAAGAAGGAAACTATATTATTTCGCTGTTGCTTCAAAATAAGTTTGGGGTATAACTGCTCTTGCCCTTTAATATGACATACTCATCTAGTGGAGATCAGTAAGCCTGTTGTCTGTGCATGCATGACCTGTACTCCATATCATAGAAGCTGGGTTTGATGTGCCTAATAATATTGTGTTGCATATCAATTTTCAGATCAGTTATTCACTTAGTAAAATACTGCAGACTTATTTCCGTGTCTGAAGCTTTATCTATGGTAGTTCCTTTACAATGCTGTTCACATGTCATATTGTTACATTTTTAACAAGGGTCAGTCATGAGTTTCTTTTACTATTTACCTTAATATTCAGAAATGTAAGGATGACAATTCAGTGCCTCACAACTGCAAAAGAAAAAAAAATGCTTTTGGTGCTGCTACGATAAAACTAGAAGGTTGTAAGATAAGGTATAAAACCATATCTTACCTAACTTCACAAAAGAAGATCGACCTATGCCCAGAGAAGACATTGAGACAGGAAGTGGAGATGGAAGGGGAGCGTAATGGAGGGTTGGGGAGCAGGGGATAGAGGTGTTTTTAGATAAAACTGGGTGAGTTAATGTTAGGAAGCAGAAAAGATACGTTGAGGCTATACTGCTATTTTTGGGAGGGGGGGGGAAGGGAGGGAGGGGGAGGACTTTTTTCTAAAAAAGGAAACAAGGTCACTTCCCATTGCATCCATGATGGACCAGCAAGAAGCTACAGTACATGGAGTTGCAACCAAATTGCCTTTCTTGTAAAGTGCCTCCAGCAACACTAACTTTATAGGCAGGTGCCACAATAAAATTAGCTGATTATTGTCATGACCAGAAAAAAAAAAAAAAAATTGGTGCTTTGTGTTTGAATTTGGCCAGAATGTTTTCCCATTTTTGGAAAAAACATTGAAGTTAAAGAGACCACAACATCTGTTTTTGTGCATTATTAGAGTACAGTAACATCAGTTTTGTGGTCATAATTAGCTGAAGGGAATAATCTAGCTGTTCTGTTTGTGATGCAGTTGTTGTTGTGCCTGATGTCTGATGGATACTGTAATGTGTGACAAGTACAGTAATTACTGTGCAGTAGTTGGAGTTTCATGTTATGATTCCTTTGCTATCAATATTCTCAGTAAGACTTAAGTCCCAGTAGTTGATTTACTTGCCTGTGGAGGGAAAGAGCAGTAGTCCCCCAAATTGTAAGAGCCTACAGTAGTGTTCTATCTTACCCTATGAATAGTATTTTAGAATCATTTGTCTCACTGAATTTTGAAATTTATGGAATATGGTGTGTAAAACTCATTGTTTTAGTACTTAGGCCTTGAAATATAAAGGTACCGTATTTACTCTATTAAACGCCCCCTCTCTAATAAACGCCCTCCCCCCAACTTTTTCGTCACTTTGCATAAAGTGAAATTGTTAATTCCAAAGACAATATGGTAAAAGGAAAATGAAATAGTCCTGCCTTGAAGCCACGCAATCTCCTTAAGTCCCATACTGTATCCTGAAGTAAAAGGCATGTTTCTGCAACTAATATCTGTTTATATCCATCACGCTATCACATACCGCAAACCTATACTGCTTCGTTTGCGGTTTGAAAGTGGTACTGTACATACCGTAGGTATACAAATATTCGCTCGCCTATCCGAACAGCCTAACATGAAAATCCAAATTCAACGCAGGAAGCCTGTTTAACAGTGACATGCTATGAACGCGTATGTACTGCTAATGGTGCTACTCATGGTAACTATTATGCAATTACCGTATGTATGTGCGTATAGCCGGCGGGTCAGTATAGTACCGTGAGGCCAGGCTGTATACTGTGCACAGCATGCATGCATGCATATGCCGCGGGCACGTGAAAAAGTCACTTCTGCGTGTAACGTTACATATCAACATGTCGGCGAAAGTTGATCACACTTGCAAAGTTCAGAGTGCTGTTCGTGGCTACCATATTTATAGGGAAGTTTGGTTACCGATCATCGGGGAGGAGCTCACCGCTGATTGTGAAGCTGACAACCAAATGGACAAATATGCCATATGTAGCACTTTATCAGAAGTCACATAAATTTGACTCTAATAAACACCCCCCTTAACGAACATTTCACGCCCCCGGGGCGTTTAATAGAGTAAATACGGGTGGAAGTGGAATCTAACATTAAAACTTGAGTGAGAAGTAGCTGTTTGCTGTAAAATAATTGAGTTTTGGCCAACTGCTCTTGCCCTTGAAAATGAGTTCCTTTAGACTATGACAATTTACAGACATTAAAACAAAGAGATGTAGGAATAGAGAGTTCATCAATAAACTTTCAGGATCCAGGGTTGTACAGCAAAAGGACTTCGAAGTTGACCATTTTAAAGGCCTAGTTCTTTCACCCCAAACAGTACCAATTCTCCTAACCTTCTTACTGAAGCCCCTCCCACAATTATCTGATCCTCATCCAGATACAATCTCAGTTTATTGCTTCAAGGTGAGTATAGAAAAACTCAATTTATATAATCAAAACACTCTCAGTACCGTTCATGTTGTGTAATTTAAACTTTGGTACTCAGCATTGTTTGAATTAGCTGTCAGTCAAAGAGGTGAGCCAGTTGAGAATTTTGGTACCCCCTTACCAAAATTGTGGTTTGGGGTGAGAGGTTTGGCCCTTTAAAATACAGTATCCTGGTGTTTTATTGCTCCCAGTGTCAAGTGAACTGAATGATAATATAACTATTAGTTGAACCCTTTCCATACACAGGAGATAGCTATGAAAGATGAATTGTCTGCAATTTGCAGTAGAGCCCTCAATTATTATCAATACTTAACTTTGCCATAATTATGGGATTCTCGGAAATGATTCTGTATGATAGAAATAGCCAAAAATAGAATATTTTCACCATTAGGAGTATTTATTATCCTAATGAGACAGTCATGATAGTTACCAGTGTCTTGTAATACTACTGGTGTGCCATTACATTGATGTTAATCATAAGTCAGATTTGAATAAGAGGTTGAAGATATCTTGATTTAAATAGACAAGATTCAAATCTATTCATTACCATGGGAACTGTGATTGAAGAATGGAATACTCACTCCATTGTGGAATTAAATAAGAGAGGAAGTTTTAAAATATTGCAAGATAACAAACAATCCTTCATTTTAATAACAAGTTCATGTCGAAAATGATTACACAGTGATTGTAGGTAGTAAATGACCAATCTGAAGTTAGAAATGAACTTATGATATCATTACGTGAAATAGCCCTTACTAAAACTGTCTACCACTAAATGGTTTAAAACCTGACTTTGGGGTGATAAGTCAGGTTTTTACTTGATGTTAACATCCTCAGTTTATAGCCACTTCGATGCTTAGTGGGTTTTATCATATTTTTACTTATTTAGGGGTTGGAGTGGCAAAAACTGCAGGTGTGAAAATCAAGTAAAAACCCGACTTGGATGCCTCAAAGTCGGGTTTTAGACTGTTTAGTGATGGCCAGTTTTAGTAAGGGCTATTTCATGTAATGATGTGTTGGATGAAAGGGTTCAAATACTAGATGCTAATTGAATTTCATGAAAAAATGTTGAACATAGTGCTCATTCATCTTACAGGTAGAGATGCTATAAATTTTAATACAGAATGTTGAATAATATTAGAATGACTGTAATCACAATGATATTGAGCTCTGGCACAACAAGTAACAGATTTAGTCTGCAATTCTGCATAGCATTTAAAGTACAGTTCATAGTAAATGCAAACAGAATAAAACTGTACGTTCCAATAGTGTGATAAGTAGGCTACAGTCAGAAAGCATCATTGACCCTTTCTTTGCCATCTAAACATGTGCATGTAAGTGTTTAATGTGGCAGTCTTGCTACATATATGTGTTATGCTACTCATTTTGAGAGAGTCAGAGCTTCATTTAAATTTCAGCTTTATGATTCTTGACCTGCCTACGAGATGAAAACTAACAAAATAAGCCATGCAGTTCTGAGGGACCCTTTTTAACAAAATAGTACACAGGACTGGTTACAGCTGTATGTTCAACACAAAATGGCAATGCCCATGAGAGAAAACTGAAGGTAAGCAGTTCGAGAGATGAAGGGAAAGGGTGGAAGAGAATACCTGATATATCCATTAATATAGTTTTGATTTATCAAAATTTGCCCATAAACTGTAATGTATTAAGTGTAGTCTTGGTAAAAAACAGTGCATAAACCTTTTACCATTGATGGCATGCACAAAATGGCATTAACTTTCAAAGAGCTGAGAAAAAATAACAGACAAAATTGGGCTAGTTTTAGCTTTTTGTATATTTCATATGGGTCAATTACAGTAGATATTTCAATACTCCATAGCATTGGTTGAGTAACTTCGTATGAAAGTTTTATGATCTAGTATGCTGTGCATAACAACATATTCTGGAGAAATCAGCTCAATAACTCAATTATGAAGATAGGGCTCATTAATGTACTGTGTTTCATATGGGACCAGAGAAAATATCAGTTTCTTCCTATTTAAGTACAGGTACAGTACTTGTTCTCAAATTTCTCTGAAAGTATACATAAGAAGTTAGTTGTAAAAACATACCCTATGTTATACCTGTAGATGCAATTGTGATGGACATATTGATAATACTGTACATGTAGTTGCACAGGAAAATTTTGGGTAGTGATGGTGCTGCAAAAACAATGGATTTAAAACAGTATTCAATAGCAAAATTATGTACTACAAAATACTTTCTGCATGCTCTGGATACAGTCAAGGGCTATCAATATTCACCATGTATGCATGTGCATTCTAAAAGGTCTGGATGGGTGAGCAT
Organism: Holothuria scabra; assembly: GCA_037179385.1. Classification (NCBI taxonomy): domain Eukaryota; kingdom Metazoa; phylum Echinodermata; class Holothuroidea; order Aspidochirotida; family Holothuriidae; genus Holothuria; species Holothuria scabra. Next base: position 14,215,874 of record CM074192.1, on the reverse strand, counting down.
GTGTGTGTGTGAGCCTGTAAAAGATACCTTGCCGGGTACAAGCTGCTCACGAGAGCTAAGGCCTCACACGTCTTTCCTCGCTCACGCGGAGCTCGTAACTGGCGTGGCTACCCGAAAATTCAGGCACTGTAATGAGCTCTGTCACGTAATATGCAAGAGCCTGCCCTCGCTCGTGGCATTGACGTGCCGCGTGACATAAACAGCTAAAGGGGAATTCCGACCATTTCCTTACGGGGAACAGTTCTGTGTGCCCCCTAAGGCATTGAATACGGGTATGCCCTGTGTGTGTGTGTGTGTGTGTGTGTAGGTGGGGGAATAAAGACTAAGTTTGATTGTGGAAACAAAAGTTTTGATTTGTCTTTCTTACCTTCTGGGAAGAACAGGATGAGAATGATGGTGTCTTCAATAGACCATATTTACAATATTCAGTGACTTGTGTGAGGTAGCCAACTGTACAATACTGTATAGTACAGTATGTTGGCTTTCATATCTAAGTTAGGGATTATTTTTGTGGGCAGGGCCAGGGAGTTGTGTAGGACAGGGAAAGAGACTACCCATAAGTTAAAAAGCAGCTGCAAATAACCCATGAGCCTTCCAAGTTGGTACCTTGAGAAATAATAGTGCCACCATGTTTTAATGTTGTTAAGAATCCACGGTGGAATTTTTTGTCCCATGTGAAACCTAAATGTCCAATATGAAACAAATAATTAATTTTCTATAAATAATGAAGAAAGAAAAATTATGCAGCACAAAGTGATTTAATAACATAACTGTCTTGTATATTAGAGATTCTGAGGTAATTGTAGAAAAAAAGTACAAAACTCTTTATGTGGAGTTAATTAAAATATCGTCTGAAAAATGTTTTGTATCAGAAAGATGACTTTATGCAGAATATTCCTGGCTTCATCTTTCTAGCTGATTTTGAGAAAGCCTTTGACACGCTTGAGTGGAACTTTATTCACAAATGTTTTACTTATTTCAAATTTGATACTTCCTTTAGTAAGTGGGTGGAGGTCTTCTATACAGGATCTTCCACTTGTGTTTGTAATAATGGTTTCTCTTCAGGGTTTTTTGACGTACAACGTGGTGTGAGACAGGGCTGCCCACTCAGCCCGTACATATTTATACTAGCAGCCGAAATTTTAGCCATAAAAGTAATAAAAAATAATAATATAAAAGGCATTTCCATAGCTAATAATGAGGTTAAACTGTTACAATACGCTGACGACACTTCTTTTTTTATTGATGGTACCGAGGAGTCCCTAAAGACGATTCTCCATGTATTAAATGAATTGAAAGAGGCCTCTGGCCTCACAATTAATATTTCAAAATCTAGTCTTTTTCCACTTGGCCCTTATGTTATTCGTAATCCTGCATTTGTTAGTGACCTCGATATTATTTCTACGCATGGGCCAGTAACTGTCCTAGGTATAACTTTCACCACAAATAGAGAAGACCTCCATCGTTTAAATTATGTGCGGAAACTTTCAAGACTGAAAACTATTTTGAACGGTTGGTCCTTAAGAGACATTACACCCATTGGAAGAAATGTAATTGTAAAAACGTTTGCACTCTCCCAACTTGTTTTTCTATTTTTTGTATTACCCAGTCCACCAATACCCTTTATTAAAGAAATTGAGAGCGCAATCTTTAATTTCATTTGGTCTGGAAATCCAGACAAAATAAAACGTTCCGTAATTATGAATCCTGTTAAAGAAGGTGGTTTAAAAGTCACTCTTATTCACAGTTTTATTAATAGTCTTAAATGTACATGGGTCAAAAGGTATTGTTCTACTTCAGAGAGCCCTTGGAAATTGTTTTGGGACATATCTCTATCTGCTATAGGAAAGCAATTTTTTTTTCAGTGTAATTGTTCAAAAAATGATGTCGCTGATATTCGCAATACTGTTATAAAGGAGGTCGTCACTGTGTGGTGTAGCGTTTCATTTACTGAGCCGACTGAAAATTTCGGTAATCAGATTATTTGGAATAATAGTTTTATCCGTATTAATAGTTCTGTTGTTATGTATCACCAGCTTTATAAGAAAAATGTGTTATATGTAAGAGACCCTTTTGATCAAGAAGGAAAACCGCTAGATTTTAATAGATTTATCCACCGTTTCCAGATTGAGAGATTCCCCTTTCCCCTATATTTTGGTTTAATTCATAGTATACCACGAAGCTGGAAAATGGCTGGATTTCAGCTTGATGACCCAGAAAGTAATGATAATTTGTTAGAGAGAATATTACACGCACCACGGGTTTCACAATACATATATAATTTACAAGCTAAGCGAAATGTCACTGAACCAACAGCTGTTAAAAAATGGAAGGGACAATACATAGATATTGGAACAAAAGATTGGGAGAGTTTTTTCAACATGTCTAGAAAGGTTGTCTCTGATGTTAAGTTACAGCACTTTCAATACCGTTTTCTTCATAGGATTATCGCCACGAATAAGCTCTTGTATGCCATGGGGAAGGTGGAATGTGACCAATGTTCCTTTTGTAAAATAGAAATAGAAAGCCTTGAACACCTTTTTTGGGACTGCAGTATTACTTCAGCCTTTATTCTGGATGTTGAATTTCTTTTCTTAAGGAAACAATTCTTTTTTTTCTAAATATGATATTTTCTTTGGATTCGGGAAAGGTTCTATTCACCCATTTAATTATCTCATTTTAAACATGAAGAATTATATTTATCATTGTAAGAGATAAGGCGAGTTGCCAAATATCGATGTATTTTTTCACAAATTTAAGTTTGCAATGAGAATTGAAAGATATAATCAACACAAAAAGTTTAGAAAGAAAAATATGGTGTCTTATGTAGAACTGAAAGAAGCTTTCAATATTTGTAATGGTTTATTTGATTTTGATAATTAGCTTTTTCGTTTAATGATATATTATTATATAAAGTATTAAATATAAAGTATATAAGCCCACATGTACATATGTAGGCATATAGGGGTCGATCGAAGTAGGAAGATGTATATAAATTTGTGTAATTTGTTTTTATATTTCAATAATTTGCAATGAGAATTTAAAAGAATAGTCAACAAAAAGGATTAAGATAGAGCATCATGGTGTCCTATGTAGAACTGAAAGAAGTGTTTGATATGTGTAATGGTTTATTAGTATCGATAATGAGGTTTTTTGATTTATGATAAAAAGTATGATGTATAAAATTTAACAGGTATTAATATATGATTGAGTCGATCGTTGTAAGAAGATGCAAAATTTATGTTATCTGCGTTTGTACTATTAAGTGCGACTCGGACAGATACCTACTTGTAAATGTTTTTTTCAAATTTGAATTGATGATAACGTCCTTTAATAATTGGATTACATTAACAACTATGTATTACATTGAATTATTTCTTGAAAATATTTGAATAAATGGAGGACAAAAAAAAAAAAAAAAAAGACTTTATGCAGAAGCCTAATTGCTATAATTAATTACCTTTTTTGTAAATTACGGGCTTTATTGAGAGTTTGTGTTGAGTTACAGTATTTAGGTCCATGAAAAAAATGTATTAAATGTACTTCTTCAATTGTTAGAGTCTATTGCTGTGTAATATTTTGTCGCATATGAAACAAAAATAAAAGTGTGTTGTGGTTTAATGTGAAATGTTAGTTTTTTGATGACACCAAATATGCATTTACACTATTAGCTTTAAATTTTGTCACAGGGACCTTAGCTAAGACATGCCCAATCACAAATACTAAAGATAAGTGAACTGTCAATCATTTTTTGGTTTCGATGATAAGAGAAACCAATGCAATCATGATGGCGTGCGTGTGTATGTATGTATGTATGTGTGTGTGTGCGTGTGTGTGTGTATGTATGTGTGTTTGTGACACTTTGCTCGTTAACACGATATCTCAAGGTAGGAATGTGTGACAGTTTTCAAACTTGGTACATAGATGCGCCATACGGAGAGGAAGAACCCTATCTTTTTTGGTGGAGGTCAAAGGTCACCTGGGGTCATCAGGGGTCAAAGTATGAAAACCTTGTTAACACAATATCTCAAGATAGGAAGCTTGGATAGATTTCATATTTGGTATGTGGATGCGTTATAGTCAGTAGATGGTCCCTATTGTTTTGGGGGTAGTTCAAAGGTCATCTGGGGTCACCTGGGGTCAATGCCTGAAAATCTTGTTAACACGATATCTCAAGGTAGAAAGCTTGAACAGATTTCATATTTAGTATGTGGATGTGATATGGTCAGGAGATGGTCCCTATTGTTTTTGGTGGAGGTCAAAGGTCATCTGGGGTCCCCAGGGGTCGAAGTATGAAAACCTTGTTCAGGTAATATCTCAAGGTAGGAAACTTGGATAGATTTCATATTTGGTATGTGGATGCGTTATAGTCAGTAAATGGTCCCTATTGTTTTTGGCAGAGGTCAAAGGTCATCTGGGGTTACCAGGGGTCAAAGTCTGAAAATCTTGTTAACACATCTCAAGATGGGTAACTTGGATAGATTTCATATTTGTTATGTGGATGTGTTATAGTCAGTAGATGGTTCATATCGTTTTTGGGGTAGGTCAAAGGTCATCTGGGGTCACCAGGGGTCAACGTCTGAAAATCTCGTTAACACGATATCTCAAGGTAGAAAGCTTGAATAGATTTCATATGAAGTATGTGGATGTGATATGGTCAGGAGGTGGTCCGTATTGTTTTTGGTGGAGGTCAAAGGTCATCTGGGGTCATCAGGGGTCAAAGTATGAAAACCTTGTTAAAATGCTTTATCTCAAGGTAGGAAACTTGGATAGATTTCATATTTGGTATGTGGATGGGTTATGGTCAGGAAATGATGCTTAATGTTTTTGATGGAGGTCAAAGGTCGTCTGGGGTCACCAGGGGTCAAAGTCTGAAAACCTTGTTTATGTGATATCTCAGGTTAAGTAGTTTTGATAGATTTCATATTTGTTATGTGCATGGGTTATGGTCAGGAAATGGTGCGTAATGTTTTTGATGGAGGTCAAAGGTCATCTGGGGTCACTGCTGGTCCAAGTCTGAAAATCCTGCTTATGCAATTTCTCAAGATAGAAAACTTGGATAGATTTCATATTTGGGTATGTGGATGCATTGTGGTTAGAAGATGGTCCCCATAGTTTTTGGCAGAGATGAAAGGTCATCTAGGGTCTCCAGGGGTCAAAGCCTCGAAACCTTTTTAAATGTGATCTTTCAAGATAGCTGTTTGTCCATTTGTCTGTCTGTTTGTCATTCTAGCTATGTATGGCTTTTATGGAGGTCAAAAGGTCATCTGGAATGACAAAATTATTTTTTGAACATGCCAGTATAACATTTGAATGAGAAGATAATGGTGCATGATGGCACTCTTTGAAACGGAACATTTATGTAACATCGAAACCTCAATGCATTTTTGCATTCTGGTTTAAACAAACATAAAGGCGGTGGTAGATTTTTTTTTGTCCCAGTACATGTAGCCTCCAGGATTTTATTTCTTACTTGTTAAATTTGAAGTGTAAATTAATTGCTCTTTGGCACTTGATCCAAAAGCATACTCAATTGCCATGAATTCTAACACCTTGTAGTTTTCTATAGTAATGACAGCAGAAATTGGGGCATAAACTTATTCAAATAACTAGGCAGAAAATTGCCATTATAACATGGAAGCAAATGCTGGTGTTGAAGGTGTATTTTTTTTATGGGCATCAGTTTCACCACAGAACAAACATTTCATTTGAAAGAGTCAGTCTACATCACCCCTCTTTACCTCCTATTTACACTTTGTAATCCCCACTTACCCACAGTAAGTCCCTAGCAAATTTTAATAGCACAGTGACAGTGACTCTAGGTCCTCCTTCCTGCTTGCCTGTCCAAAGGACTGTGATGCAGTTTCTCCCTTGATTTTCTTCAGGCTATAGACAGTGTTTTTTCTCCATTTCTCAAGTTTTCCTTGAGGTTCCACCTTCCTCTCAATGCCTTCATCCTTGCACTGGACATATGCAAGTATAATTTTCCCTATTTTGGTGTTCTTTGCCTTGGACTGTACATAGGCCTACTGTATATACTCTGCCACTTAAACTACGTAACTTAACAGCTTACTGTATACGTACTTGGTTCTTAAATAATGCAACTTTTTGTAAAGATTGTCCAGGGTCTTTTGTAACCTTGAAATAATTGTCTTGTCAAGAAGAAGTGAAATCCATTCACTGCTTCTTCATTTCCCTGAACTCTGCCCCATCTTCAAATTGTTTTTTTTTTTTTTTCATTGTGTTGTTGAAATAATTGTTGATTTCTTATTTTGTTTTGTGTGAAGTGAACATTCTTGAAGATTCTTGCTTAACTGATTGCTCCACCTATCACATTTTAGAAATTAACCTTATTACACATCCAAGTATTTTTTCGAAAACTTTCTAAAAAATCCTGTTTTCACACTCATAATTATTGTACTTTTGTTGCAGATTTATCTTTATGTAAAAATGCTTCATGTGAGGTGACATAGGTACAGTAGATATATGCTTGGAACATTAAAATTGATTTGCTTCATCATCTTTTGTTTGGTTGTTATCATGATGTGATAAACGTGCTTCCCCCTTCAAAATAAAATCTATCTGAATTGACTTTAAATTTTAACTTGACCCATCATCTTTTGTATTTTGTTAATATTTGATGATGTGGTATACAGGCCTGAGGATACAAAAGGTGAACATTGTAAAGTAACAAATAGAAGAACCTCTCTTTTGTCTTCCATGGGCTGATTAGAATCGAATAGAGACACTTCACTTTTGGAAATTTTTTGTAGTTTTTTGTAGATTCCTCTAAATAAAGTGTATAAATAACAAGGTGAAGAAGTAGAATGATCCATATTGTATGCTACCTGTACATGTGATACACTATAGTGAAATATATAGTTACTGTAGATATGTTGGATAGAGTTTGTTTTTTTTCAATTTATTATCATGAGACCACTTATTGTGACAGGAAATTCACAGATTTTAGATTTCCAGCCAGTTATCTGATGAAACTGTTCCATCTACTGATTGTCATCTTTGGTTTGCATAGAAATGTTAAAATAGCCAAGAGAAGAAACTGACTTCATAGAATGCCATTGGCCGTACATTACAAATTGCTTAAATTCCCTCGATGGAAGAATTGTTTGTTCCAAAGGAACTTTTAGATTTTAAATGTAGAAGTACAGTCAAAGCCTATACCTTAGCCATATTTGCCCCAAATTTACCTACACTCTACTCCACACTGTAGGCTAGTTCAAGCCATGTCCTACTTTGTAGCTAAAAAGTGTTTTAGATGGCATTGGTCATTTCTAACTAGAAGTGACAACTGCTTCAGGTTCTTTTCTCACATTACCGTAGGAATAGGCCTACTTTTCATTTTGACCTTCAGAATATTTTGACAACCTGTCCTTTTATTTAGTAAGCTATGTGCAGCTTTTTGCTGAATACTTCTACAAATTGTCCATGAATTAAAAACAGCATACTACAGTAATATCATTGAGTTTATAATTTACCAAAAAAAGACAAGAACTACAGTACATAGTTTTAACATCACACTGTAAAAACAGTGTGTACCAGTGTTTATAATGATCATGGATCTACTGCTCAAAAAATATGTAAGAATTCCACCCCACCCCCTTTCCACAATGTTTTTGGAAATTTCAGATAGTGGGAAACATGGTGGAAATTTCTTGAAAATCTCTAAATATTTTGTTTGCAGGACTTGTGAATTGAGTGCTGGGTGCAAGTTGTGTTGGTATGTACAGTAAAATATTCAGCCCAAACTGGACACAATGACCATTGTATTTCTGTTTTTTAAGTCCCCTTAACTGTCTGATGAAGATCTGCAGGATTTAATTGAGGTTTTTGTGTCTCTGAATTGAGTATTTATCCAGATAAATTGGAGATGAAAAGCTGGACAAGTTCCAGTGAAGAACAAGTTTTCCTCATATGTACAATCAGGGAGCTTAAAGGGAAGGTGTTAGCCTACTGTAGGTGTTAAAAGCCCCTAAAGAAAGCTTACCTCTAAAGTCCGTGGTTGATTCACTATATCTGGATAAAATACTGTATGTTCAGGGAGCTGACTCAGTAGTTGGAATGAGAAAGTTCAAAGTTCATACACTAAATCCCTAAAACAATACACTGTAGTTGGTATATACTTCTCTATGATTGCTCTTGAAAGCTTTGCATTAATTCTGCTAACTGTCTGACACTGCTGTACACTATAGAGGCTTTTCACATGGCGTCATAATACTATCCGGCGGCCATGTTGGAGTACATGTAACTACGTAGTGAACCATATGGGACGCGCTTGCTCGTTGAATTTGTATACACCCTGCATGTCACAGTGCACACTGTGCAGTGCGTTCGGCACAAAGCCACGTGTATTTGGCATGAGTGTCCTCCAGCATGGCGGTTCCGTGACGTAATTGCAAAGCCTCTATAGCACTAAAAACCCCACCTAGTATCCTGAAGGGAGAGGAAGAGAAAAACAAAAGTCAACACTAACAGTAGGTAGGTAGGTTTAACACTTTATAATTTTCTGGTTGAGAAAACAACACCACCATCTCTCTCTGATAGTGTTTAAGTACTGAATAATCCTAAATTAAACGAGACCTAAGTTGAAGTTACCTGAGTTAATTGAATCATCTTCAAGCACCAAAATTTGATCGACAGGTGACTTTTCTTATAGTTTGACTAATTTTGTTGACTTTGTTTTTTGACTTTTTGAAGAAACAGCTTAATTTCACAAATTCTTATTTGTCTTCAAAGTAATTATCTTTCATAATAGTTTATGACTTTAATATTGCACATTACGGTACATGTAAACCAAGTAGTATAAACTCCAAGTATATTTCAAATTTAAAGGGACAAAATACTGTCACATGGCTTTCGATCAAGAGCCAATCATGAAACAGTCTAGTGTATTAAACCACTTAAAGTTGCATTGACTGTACTCCCTCTTTGAAGATGATCTCCTTCTTTCATTGGGTACAGCAACCAACACCTTTGTCAACATGCTGCTTTAAGAGTTTGTATCTTTGCAGCTAATGCATATGAAAGATTTCACTGTTCTTTCATCTCTAAGAAATGACTGTTCAGTCACTTTTGATATTTTACAATTTCATTTAAATTTCTCCATTAGCACAGACTGGTGCAGGTCTATTTGAATACCAGTGAGCACTTAAATTTTGTTAATGAAAATTCAGTTGATTCTGCATTATTTCTGAAATAGTGGAAAAAGTATCTTTGCATAAAAGTATTGAAGAGATACTGTACACTTTGGCACCAAATAGGCAAATTGAAATCCAGAAAAGTTTGCTCTTTTCAGTGATGCCTGACAATGTATTCTAATGGAGGAGACATCCTACTGTATGAGTTCTTTCAGATCAGGGAGCTGTTAGAGTTGCAAGATAGTTCAGCTGAATCTGTCAGATAACATGAACTTGAAAATAATTAAATCCTCTTCAAGTAGCAGAACTTGATTGACGGGGACCTTCTTCCTGTAAACATAGACCGTTGTCAAGATCCGTACATTAGTGCTTTGATCACCATGTGTTCATCCGATACATGTGGACCGCTTTCATCATTTTTGTCAAAACAACTGTTCATCCACTTTTAAGTTGGACAGTTTCATTACTTTCTTCATTAAGGAAGGAATTTACTAATTTGAAAATCTATGGGAGTGTTAACATTGACGGTGATATTTCAAATGATTCCTGATTGTTCCTGAAATAGTGAAAAGGGCATCTTTGTTTGAAAAGTAATTAAGGGATACACTGAACTATCTGACAACATGGCACCTGGCAGCACTGTGTTGAAATAAGTTTTGGCTTCTTTGACAGCTAAGGATGAGATGCTAATGAGGTAAATTACACTATGAGCTTTCTTTGATGAAGCAGATGATGAGAACAATCATCTTTTCTGACTAATCCCTATTACTCATGAGGAATCTCAAGAATCAGATAAGGTAAAGGTCAAAAGTCATCTAAGCACCTATACAGTTTAAATGGAACATGGGTTATATGTCTACATCTTCATCTCATCCAGTTTCCTTGTTCAGATGTGATGAAGAAAGAAAACAATAGTCCTAGCTACCTAATCCATCTAAGTTTAGATAAATTTTAGGAATCAGACAAATGCAAAAGGTAAGTGTTGGTCATCAAAAGTTTAAAGGTGGAGCAAGGGTTGTTTCTCTTTCCATTACAGCGTCCTGGTACAACTTCTTTATGTCTAATGTTTGAGTTTATATTCATCTCACCAGGTGCGTAGCCAAGATTGTGTCATGCGGATAGTCTCATGCTGTGAAAAAATTGAAGAAATGCCCAGAATATAGACTCTTGAAAATAAAATAAAAAGGTTTTAGAATGTCCCCCTCTTGACTCTTTTGTGTAAATGGCATGATGAAACTCCTTCTTACTTTTTGAAACATCATCCTTCTCTGCCTGATTACATGTTGTTGCTTCAGAGAGGAAATGGAGCTTACTACATACACACTTGATTTGGTCAGGTTGAACATCTGATGAATTAATTGACAGTGACAGATATATGAGAATACAAAAAAAAAGAAGTAACATTTGGGGATAGCTGACAGGTCAGTCAAATGTGGTTCATTGTTTTTCAAACAATGTGAACACAATGAAAGGATGGATTACCTGAGCATACAGATCATTTAACAAACTTAGATACCAGTTACACCATACACCACTTTTGGTCAACTGGGGTGTCTATGTTGCATTCTCAAGAAGCAATGTCACAGTTGGATGATTAAATACCTGCCTTTAACTTTATAGGCTTGGTCTCAGGTACCCCACAATGGCTGGTGTTACCCCGTGTTCACAAAAGGACAAAACCGCAGGTTAACACCTCGTTTTCCAGCGTGTGATCTCACGTGTACCCCGTGTTAGTTTGATTGGGTTGTGGCTACCATAGTAACAAGGTCAAATATTTCGCGCAGAATTCGGCCACTGTTGATAAACAAGAAGCAAGAATCAGTCACTACTGAATGTGCTCACATGCAACCTGGAATTAAGCAGCTTATTATCCTATGCATTTTTATGCTTTGCTTTAATTCGTTTGATACACATTCGAAGAAATGAAATCAGCCGAAGGAGAAAAAATCGGGAAATGGCAGCAATACGGCCCCTACTTTGGAGGCGTCTCAGTCTGCTGAGGAATGGTTGAATGCAATACCTCCCATCGCCTCAGTTTGCCCACAAAAGAAATGCTAGACCAAGATTGCTATGGATTAAGCCACGTACATCAGCCGTGTTTGAAACAATGTTGATAAATTTTGATAATAAGGAGTGGAAGGAGAATTTTCGGGTTGATCGGGATACATTCCCCTTTAGGCCTATATGTGATCGATTACGACCAGCAATAGAGAAACAAGATACTGTCATGAGGAGGGCCGTAAGTGTTGAGAAAAGAGTAGCTATAACACTTTGTAGATTGGCCACGAATGCAGAGTTCAGAACAATTGGAAACATTTTTGGCGTAGCGAGAAATACTGCATCATGGCAAAGGAGTAGTAGTACTACAGTGTAGCGAGGCTACAGTACTAATGTTGCAGCTGTCAAAATATTTTACCACGGCAATCAGTCAAGTTCCTCTCTTTACTATGATGCTTTGGAAATAATGTCCAAGAAGTTTCGAAACAAGACGGAATAATGATCGCGATAATTGGTCGTATTCACTTTGATACGAAGAATGAATTCTTTACGAAACGAATAGTTAGGCTACAGCTGAACCAACACAATGATGCACCAACGAATGTCTCGCGCGTTTTACACATGCTATACACTATAGGCGATACACAAGTGCAAAACTGCTTGGCCTGCTTGTCTTAAAACACTTGATATCTTGATTTATTACCACAAACACGGTGTTTAAAACCGCAGAACCCTGCGTTTGGAGGTGGATCGAAATTTAAACACCAACCCCGAGTTAACCTGTGTTCCCACGTTAACACCTTTGTAAGGTAACACGGTGTTACCTTGAGCGGAGGGTACGTGAGACCACAGTATTAGGTAGCTTTGCCTAAGGTATGATATCACCTGTTACAAAGATTACAGTTCACACCTGTGTAATTGGATTTGTGAAGGTTTACCATGCAACTACAGTGGGGCAACCTCTTCCAGAGGAGGCAAGTATAGGCTTTTGTTGCATTGATGATGGGTTGGGATGGGGGAGGGGGGGAGGAGGAGATATTTACATTTCCTGTTGTACATTCTTCATTTTTGTCATGCACTACTGTACAGGCTGTATGAACCTTTTTTGAAATTGGGGAATGCACAAAACTGTGTTGAGTGAATATGGAACAATTGAAATAATATAAACAAACTTAAGATTAAGGAAATGACATTCACTTTTATTTGCCCACTTCATTTCATAATCTTCTATCACTATTCCATCATGCCTTGCTTCTGAAGAATGCATCATGTGATGTGGGGTGTAACTGATTTATCTGAGTTTGCTAAATGATTTGTGCTAGGTAGGTAATCTATGGTTTCATTGTGTTCACACTTCATGAAAAGTAATTAACACAGGTTTGACTGGGCTGTTTAGCTAACCTGTTACATAACTTTTTGTGTATTTTAGTGTATCTGCATGATGATGTCAATCAATTAATCAGATGTGAAATCTGACAATATCAATTATCTGTGGTGTGCTTCAGTCCTTCCTGGCGGCAATAAGATGTAATCAGTCAGAAAAGGACACTGTTTCTAAAAGTAAGAAGGAAACTCATCAAGACTTTAAAGGCATGTTCTGGAGACAAAATTCGTTACCTTCAAAATAAACAGAAAAATTTTCTCTTTCAAAAGGTGAAAACTGCATTTCAATAGCTTATTGCATTTGGAATATATATATATATATGTCATATATATATATATATATATATATATATATATATATATATATATATATATATATATATATATATATATATATATATATATATATATATATATATATGTCATATATATATATATATATATATATATATATATACAGGGTGAATGGCCTGTCAGCATTCAGGCAAGCATTTTTCCTTTAAGATTGAAAAACAAAAAACTCTAAAGATGGTTCTGATGGAAAGAAAAGATTACTTCTGATAAAAGTCGCCATGGATGTCATAAATCAGTTTCTGCATTGTTTAGTATCTCTTGCTCATTTGTCTGTGATTTTATCTTTTTGGTTCATTCACATTTTACGTTCTGCTTTCTGGGACATTCCTTAACAGTCCTACAAATTTCTCCTGACAGTGCCCTTGCATTAACATTATTCCTCAAGAGAAATTAATAAAAAATATAATAAATTTGAAGTGAATTTGACAATGCTCCATCACCTCTTTGAAAGTGTTATGTCAACTGTGGTTTTTCACAATGGTATTTTTTTTTATTAGCATTGTAGCGATAATAATATCGTGCTGGCTTTTGCGGTGATGGTGAATAAATAAAGGAACTCCACAGAATTTGCTTCTTTCAATATGTTTTTTGTGGGAAATACAAAAACTGTGGTTATGAGACTTGAGTGCATACATAAAGATTTGCTATTTGATGAGATTTTTCCTTGGTTCATGATGAATGCCAATTTGACAGTGTGTACCATCTTTCTTGAAATTCAAAATGAAAGTATTGGTGTGTTTCCTCCGGAGACTGAGGCACTGATTACAAACTGAAAGTTACAGTAATGATACTGTGTACTTCCATTAAACAAGTTCAATTTATTTGTCCTTTCATTCAACGCACCCCTTTAGGAATACACTGCCTTGTTATATGCAGTGCAGAATAACCTTTTACCGGTAAGATTTCAAAGCCAGTATAACACAGTGTTAGGAGGGGGCTCCCCTTTCATCCCCTTTCACCCCTTAATAATAAATACTCTCAGTTTTATGATTTGCAGTCATTGTGCAGCTCACACTGGCAAACTGTCAGTTTTTGTCCATGATGCATAATTGTCAGAGGTTGAGACCTGGAATGTGCATCTGGAAAGTACATAGTCCTTAAAGCAATTATGTGTGAAGTATGACATGAAAATTGTAAGGCAACATTGCTGCCATACCTTTACTAACATAATATCTGTAAAATGAAAGAAAAAGTAATCATGTGAATAAGTGCATGCACTGTAAAATATAGAGGTACCCAAGTGCAGTCTGTTGCTAAATTAAGCATTGTTTGTCATCAATGTTTTTGTTCCATTTTACGAAAATTTTTCAGACTTTGATTGGAAGGGCCATATGGGTCCACCCATCCCAGGCTATGCCAATGCTTTTTACAGCCATGCCTTAGAAATCTGGGACCTTTGGTACATGAGGAATACTCCTAGGGTATTAGAATGGTGACATTTAAGTACTTTCCTTTTTGGACTCTATTACCTTTTAGAGTATTCTACTGTAGGATAAAATACTGATTCCATGAGATTCTAGTATTTTGCATATTATTTCACAGGATATTTCACTGTTCTCTATGTAAAGGTGAATTTATGACTTTGATTATACGAAGAGCATCACATTTTTCACTTACACCAAACAACTTAAATGATGTTAATTGTTAATAAAACTGAGAGAACTTTGTAGTTAACATAGATGGTTGAAGCATGTTTGTCAGGATGAGCAAATTGTTTTTAATATTTTTAAGCTTGTGTATACATGCAAATAAAGAAATATGAGGTCTACCAGCTTTGTGTAATCATGCTGAAGTTATCATCTGTACTGCATGCGTATGTGCTATTGGATTGTTTCAGATTATTTCAGCTCATTACAGTAAAACAACATTCAATCCAATTAAATTTAATTTAAATTTATTTTTCATATGATTTACAAAAATAGCAAGTGAAAACAAAACTTGAAAACAAATACACGTGAAGGGCACTAGAAAACAGAAGAGACTTGTTTAATTAAAAGCTGTAAACTTGTTAATTAAAAGCTATAGTAGTTACCCAACTGTTAAAAAAAAATACACCCACTTCATAAAAAATCTTTCACAAAAAAGTTGAAAAAAAAACCACATAGAGTATTAGTAAACATAAACTAAGCATAGTAGATAGAAAGAAGAGCAAAAGAAGAAGAAAAGAAAGGAAGGAAAGAATTAAGAAAGAAAGAAAAAAAAGAAAAAGAAGAAGGAAAGAAACCATGAAGGGGAACAAGGTAATCAAGCCAGAGAGAAATAACTCAGGGATACAGTTTGAGCTTAGACAGAATGGATCTGTTAGAAGTATTTTTAACAGAGACTGTCACAGCAAAAAAAAAAAAAAAAAGAAATAAAAATGGTTCAGAATTATGGAGGAACAATGTACTATGATGGTAATTATGATGAGTAACGTTCAAAAGAGGCATTATTTTTGGTGGTGCTACAATCTTCAAAAACAAAGCGACAGCACACAGCATCATGATTGGGGTAAATACTGTATTCTTATGATACATAAACAAATAAACGCATGCAGTAAGTATGGATTTTGGGCCACAGGATGAGATTGTACTCCATGTGTAGTTAGTTGTAAGTAGATGGGCTTTTTACAACAGCTCACTTTCTATTAAACCAATTACAGTAATGTTTAAATTGGGCTCGCCCATGGCCTTTTTTACAGTTAAAGCCCACTGGTTTGTTTTCCCCACTTCATTGCTTATGTTGAACACCAAGCATAAAGGTTTTCAAGTTCTACTTCTACTTCATGAGTACTGCTTGTATAATAGATTGGTAGAATAATGTCTTGGTTTAATGTTAGTGTCAGAACCTTAATAAGTCTACAATTTTGTGAAGAGTGTGAAGCAGTTTTAGGGATTTTCCATTAGTGCCATAAATTTCATAGCATAACTCAAATTTGCAGGAATAAATGAATAATGTACTTGAATAGCTGTGGCTTTAGATCGCTTTTCTTTGTGTCTTTCAAGTGTGGAACTATTTTGTGTATGGAGTTTGGTGATTGATGAAACCTATCATCCAAAAATATGTAAATTAGTGTATAATATGCAAAGCGTTTTACAACAAAAAACAAAAATATTCCTTCATGCAACATTGACTTTCTGCCAGCAGAGAAACAGAATTTCATGGCATAATTAAATGAGCTAATGGCTGTTTAGTAAAATAGAAAATTCATTTAAATTGTCTGAAACCTTTCTTCAAGATTCTAATTGTGAAAATTCTACAAAAATTCTATATTGTTTGAAAGAAATCTAGAGGTAAAATTCGAAAATTTTAATAAGGCATTCTGTGTGGTTTTGACAAAAATTTATTGAAATATTGCTTTGCAATTTAGCAATTTTATATGTGTGTGTCACCCAGACTGTTGGGATATATGTGACATTGCATATGGATGAAACTATTCTGTGCGATCATGGTTGATGTTGTGATGTTTAATGTGAGTTGACTACTGTACAGCACAGTATGTCACCCTTAGCATTATGGGTAAATTTTCAAATATAGAAATGATCATGAAACCTCTACAAATTTCATCATCCATGTAACGTGTACATCTAATTAATTAGTAGAAGTTATGCTCAGTGCTCCAGCTCCCTCAAGGCTGAATATTTTGATGATTTGTATCGTAATGAAAGTTGATGTAAAATGATAAAAAGACAGGTATGGTAATGAAAGTTGATGGCAAATGATAAAAAGATGGGTTCAGAAATGAGTCAAGGACTTTTGTGTTTAAAAAGGTTTTGATTGAAATGAGATATGCTATGACAGTTGTGACCCACAAATACTGTAGTTTCATCCAACCCTCTCAAAAGTGCTGTAATGACTTTTGTAGTTCATGCTGTTAACAATTTGCCTCCTTCACCTAAAGATGACTTCATTTCTACACGTTTTAATATTTCATGGCATCTTTTATGTTTGTACAGTATAGTTATCAGAAAAATTTTCAGTTGTTTGTATGTGCACATGTGGTTATAGTTAGACTTGAGAGTTAATATTAAAACTGATGACATCCCACACATCAAGTTCTTTTCTGAAATACTTATTATTACACAGTTTCATGGAAGATTTCATGTTGCTCTGCCTGCCGGGTTAAGTTCTCTGTCTTCAAAACATTGGTTTATCACCTGGTGGTCCTAATAATTGAGACATAGCCTTGGTATGTAACATGAGGTGCAGACAGTGGCATAACTCTTCAGAATGTATAGAACAGTGCTTTTAAACATACCATATACTGTACTTTGAAATGCTTCATTGACTACTTTTATCAAAGTTATTCAGAAATGCATTTTTGTATCTTAGTGTAATTGAACCTATATTTAAAGGGCAACAGCAGTTACCTTAACGACCCAGTTCTCTCATCCCAAACAGTACCAATTCTCATAACATTCTTACTTAAGCCCCTCCCACAATTGTCTGAAATTCATCCTCATCCAGAAATAATCTCAGTTTATTGCTTCAGGGTGAGTATAAAAAGACTCAATTTATATAATCAAAACACTCTCAGTACTGTTCATGCTGTGTAATATAAGCTTTGGCACTCTGCATTAATTGAATTTACACGTAGCCTGCTGTCAGTCAAAGGACTGAGCCAATTGAGAGTTTCGGTACCCAGGTACCAAAATTGTAGTTTGGGGTGAGAGGTTTGGCCCTTTAAAATCTTGAGAAAACAGCTAGGTGATACACATTTCTAATCGTTTCTCTTTTGAGTATCTATCTTTATTTCAGGACTAACATGTACATATTACTTGGTTAAGGTAATGTAAAGCAATGAGATGTTCCCTCGTAATTTTCACAATTGGGGAAAGTGGGAAGACGTTGTCATATGATTCTTCTGATCTAGTCATTCATGAAATAAAATAGACTATTTACTCCACTAATCAAGTTTTGGAGACTGCATTTACCCTGTAGATAATTCCAAAGAGTTTCAAAAGATCCAGTATAAATGACCATCCAGGAAATTTGCATTTTTGTGTAAACCTGTAAAGTCCTCATTGAATATTGTACCTGGCATATAATGTACATTATGTGTACTTTGAAAATGACGGATGTGGTTTATAACATTAATTGCTCACAAATACAAAATGCATTAATCAGCCAATGGGTATTTTGAATAGATTTGATTGCTATAGCATTTTAAACATTTCTTCTTTCAGAGAAAGAGCACATCATGTCAAAATCATTTAAATTACATGGATGTTTTTCATCCGGAAATTGGAAGGAAGTTCCTAATGTCATGTTCACTCTCAAGAAAATGTATTTGTAATGACCAAATTTCAATAGATAGCCTTCTTAATAATTTTGTTGTACAGAGCTGGTTTAACTTGTATCATTGGAGCAGGGGAACCAGTATACTTTGCTGAAGATAGTCAGATAATAAAAAATAATTTATCAGAAAGACCTGCTTTGTCAATTCAGGAAGTTTTGTAATATATGTATTTTTTCCCAAGTTTCAAAGTTTTATTTTGAAATTAATCTGTGGATAGATGTATTGCACAGTCTAATATAACAGCTCAAGTGTTTTTGTTTTTGCAGTTCATTCAATTGACGCAGGGCATCACTAATTTTCAATCAATGAGGTGGGGTGAAAAGTATTTTCCAAAAGGCGATGAATCGTATCAAGCATAGCAGAATAGAAAAATATTTAAAGTGTGGGGGGGGGGGGTGAATTCATTGGAGGAAATCTTTTTTAAGAGGAGCACCAGGATCAGTTAACAGAGAGGGTACAAAACTTTTAAGAAGATTTTGACTTTAAAAACTCTCCAGAGGGCCAGAAAAGGCACTTTCAGAGTGTTTAAAGCTGCATGTACCTAGCCTTAAAACATGAATCTCATATCTGCAATTTCTCAATTAATGGAAAATTCAGTAATGGAAAAAAGTAGATGGGTTGAGATGATGTAAAAGTCATGATGATTCTATAGATCCTCTGCCTGCAATACTTACATATGCAACTTCTACATCTATGTTTTTCTCTTTTTGTGTATTTTTATTTTTGATGGAGTAAATTTCTGAAAGACTAGTGGAATGTTTTTCCCAACAGGCCATTAAGTTTTCCTGACAAATGTCACTTTGAAAATTTCTGGAGGTGCAACATCCCACCCCCCCCCCCCCCCCCCTCAAAAACTCTGGTGGAGATGTACAGTACATTACCTGAATTGACAGTTAATGTACTTTTTATCAGCATGTGGCTGCTCTATTTGCCTAATGGGGCCAGGGGAAGGGCTACTCTTAGTGATGTGTGGTAAATTAGGATAGCACTGAAACACAAGTAAACCACTTATATGACTGATTGATGTTGCAGATTGTATTTTGCTCCACCCTCAATACATCTTTCTTATGGCTAATAGAAATTATTCTAAAGGGGGCACTAATCCTCCTGCCCCTACTAGCTTGACCAACAGCTCTCTTGTGTACACCCAGTTTGTAAGTAACTGTACATTGGGTTAATCGAGACCACCTGAGACCACTTCTTACTCCATTCAGTCATATATCAAACTGCACAATGCATTAAACTACATACTCACCCAAACCAACAACCTGTAGAATGACGATCTCTTCTTGCAAATCAGCGCAGTCAAAATCAACCTGATCAAGTTCAAGGGGAGGTTTAATTATAGCAGAAGCAGAAAATAAAATGGTAGGATTTGCTGCATGTGCAAATGAACAAACTGGAAAAATATAGACATTTTAGTTTGAACCTCAAAAGAGCAAATCTGGTGCTTCACATCTGTGGTTGGATGCGGCAGTCTTGGCATTTGTGTTGTCCCTAGTTTATAAATTCAGTCAAATATATTGATCTCTTTTGGATAATCAGTTTTTTCAATTGTATAGACTCAGTTTGTTCCTAAATGGAAAATAAAGTCATATGATGCCACATTTTGTAGCTGTTGGTTGGTCCCAGATAACTCTGTATATCAGATCGCCTAATTAAAGCAACTGTTGTTTTTCATTGTTTATATTCGCGGCTAAAACAATATTGGATCCAGCCTCTGAGTCATAGTGAGGGGCAGTTTGAAGAGGGGTTGGGGCACTGACATACATGTGCAAAAAACGTATAAATGTGTGTAAATTCCTTATGATGTAAATTTTCTCATTTTTTTCCCATTGTGACATTGTTGTACTGTATAAAACATTTCAGAAAGAAGATGGGGGGGGGGGAGACAGGTATGAAAGCATTTGAAACTTAATGTTGACAGGAGTTATATCATACATCATGTATGTGGCCTAAAAGGGGAAAGAACTGTCATAAAATAAGGACCACTTTTCTTCTTATTGTTGAACCAGTCTAGATAGAAGTATAATGTACTTTAATTGTAAGATGCAAATAGAAGCTGCACTCTGTCACACAATCCTTTATGATAAGATTACTGATGAGCCTTCTGCAGAGTAAATGACACTGTCACTGTGTCATTAATGCAGATCTTGGAAGAGTATTTATAGAGCATTACAATGTGTTTATGATTAAATTCTAGGAAGAATCTCCAAGGAGTAAATAATGATAGCAAGGCAGGGATAAACATTCCTTCCTGCATGCATGGTATGTTGTCTCAGTCAATTAATTTGTTTCTATAAAAAATATGATGAATAGTATCATAAATTTTCCTGTACATTTTGATCTTTGCTTGTAACCCACATGTAATGAATAAAAATGAGTTTTCTATGCAAATTTTTTGAGATGAAGAACACATATCCTTGTCACTTATATGATGAGATTGACATCATAAATTCTTTGCTAGTGTATTTCTGTTTTCATGTTGTCATGTAAACAGTGCAAACAACATTCAGTGTACTTATGTATTATCATGATCTGTAAGATTATGCAGTGTGGGGGCAGTGTGTACATGTACTGTACACTTTGAACTTTGGAAGAAAGGCTGTTGTATAGTTTGATTGTCAGAGATTAATCACTTCAATTTTTCAATCCTCCTTGTGGATGGGGAACAACATATTGACTGATGTGCTTTCATTCTCTGCTAAAATTCGGGAAAATTTTCTTCAAAAGCTGTGTGACATGAAAATGACAAAAAGTTGGGTATTCAGTTCAATGTAAAAGACCACAAAAACCAAGAAAATAGCAACAATTTTCATCAAAATCCACCAATAATTTACCATTTTAGAGGGCAACTTATGATTTGCACTTAATCTTTAATAAACATGAGCTCAATATGCAAATCTTGTGATGCCATGAGATGGACATGCCATATATGTCTAATGTTATCCTTTGTTTTTACAACCTCCATTTCAAGGACATATACAACATTAGTTTGTCCCAAGGGTTTTATTTTAGAAGTTTAGATTGTGTCCTTCAAAGTCATCAGTTTCAATTTTACCAAACAAGTGACTACAGTATCTGATGAGTTTGTTAGATGGAGTTTTATGGCCCAGTTTCCAACCTATTTTTTTTTTCATTATTTACACTGATCATTGGCTCATTAAATGGAACAACAACAAAATAGTTAACAAAACAGTCTTACATTTTACAAAACTTAAAATTTACATGCGAAATAAAATCATACGCATTTACTTTCTTTCTACGAGAATATTTCATGAAAGGCACCAAGAATCTCTTAATCTGTCCAGCTCTGTTTGATTATTTTTGTTATTCAGTATATCATTTTGAACTTCAATGTGAAATTTCAACTGGTATTTAAATGTCTGGAAATCTGGCAACATATTGTTAATCTTACAACGATAATTATAAAATTTCAAGTGGAAAATAGCAAAACTAAACCAATTATTATGGAAGTCAACATATCCGAAACAAACATTTTGAAAAATAATATCAACTTTAGACTGAAAGATTTCCTAGTAAATGCTATCCCACAAGGCTGCTACATATCTGCACTGCCAAAAGAGGTGAATCACCGACTCTTCATAATCATTACAGAGGAACACATTCTATTATCCGTGACGTTTATCTTGCTCAGGAAAACAGTTTCCAACCTATTGCTTCAAGTCAATCCGGCCACAGCCTTTTTCCACTTGTGGCTCACTGGCTTGTTTTCCCTGCTCCACTGCTTGTGCCAAAGATCAAGGACAATGGCAGTAGATTTCTTTTTTAGAGTCTTTGGTATAACTCGACCTGGAAAGCAAACCTGTGCCAATTCCATGTGAAAGGTGGATTTTCTACTGTTAGACCAAACAAGCTGTCTATCTGATGAGTAATTAAGAGGCAGTTAATAACTTAATACAGGGCTAGCCAAAGAAATGTCAATGCTGTGCAACACCCCACATCATTATTTTTGCATAAGCAACAGGTTGCTTCAGAAACATGAAAACTTTGAAGGAGTATATCTTGAGAACTGCATGTATAAAAGATATTGATAAACAGTTATTCCAACAGATTTTTGCTTGGTAAAGTTCACTCCCTAACTACTCAGTGTAGTTAGTGCACTTTGCTGAAATGTCTCACTGCCTTTAATCAGCCTTTGCCTTTTGGGAGTTTAAAGTGTACCCCTAGTCAAAAAATTCAAAAATATATTTTGAACAGCAGGAGAAATGGGTTCTAACAGTCCAACTCCCATCTTCCTACTAGTGCATTCTGCGTCAAGATACACTATGTTGAAGTTCATTCACTCGAATTGAAATGTAAGAAGTAAATGTAATGGAAAATGAAAGTTTATGTTTGAATATTCAGTGTTTACATGATGGTCTGGATTGCCCTCACTTTATCATTTGAATGTTATGTACCTGTAATTTGATTCTGTTATCAATTCATTTGCATGTAATTTTAAGTTAGGTAATGGCAAGCTCGTTGTGATAAGTTTTCTATGAGGTAAAGAGTTTCATTTTGGTCACAATACAGTGAAGTTTGTTTTTGGCCAGTTCGTTCTCGAGTCCTTATGTGTACTTCATCACCACCCACATTTCAGATTCACCCCTGCTACAAGAATGGTTTATTGTGCTTATTATTTGTGATGTCATTGCTGTTTTCCTGAAAGTTACTGCACCTTTTACCAAGGTGTGATACTGTAGCACTCTTACTCAATTTATGAGGTGATTTTATTTGTTAAGCCCTCTCTGTGCAACATGCTTAAGCAAACAGGAAGTGTTGCAGGTCATGAAAACATTTTTAATTTTAAAGGGAAACAAAGCAGATAATGTGAGTTGTACAACAAGAAAGTCACAAATTACATGAAACATAAGGATGGTCATCTTTATTAATTTGCACTGTATTGATTATTGTTTTGTACTGAATTGATAGAATACTGTACGTGGTGGTATGAAAAGTTATGCCTTTTTCCACCAAATTATATGTGGGGGGCATGTCTATGCCTTCAAATGGATATTGAGATCTAAATATTTTACATGTTTCCTTTTTTTTTCTTTTTTATTCTCAACAGGCTGTTTTTATCCCAGTGTGGATTTTAACCTGTCTTATGTGCTTGATAGTTCTTTATTACATTATTTGGTCCATACTTATATTGAGGGCACCAGACCTCATGGCAGAACAGCGGAGGGCGCATCTTAAGGCTGCTGTAGGGGCCTTAGCATTAGTTGTTCCTCTTCTGACTTTTGAGGTATGTAAAACTACTTCATGATTTATTTACCAAATTTTTATGCCACTCTCTTGAAAAGTCTGAGGCTGAGTATTTAAATGTTTTGCAGGACAAGAAAAGGATTCATTTTCATGCTACCATGTATAAAAAAGAAATGTATTCAAAAGCAGCACATTTTTGGTTCCTTGCGGTAGCAAGGGAACCTATGTAGTGAGGTTGGCGTGTGTGTGTGTGTGTGTGTGTGTGTGTGTGTGTGTGACACTTGCTTTGGTACACTCTAACTCAACAAGGGAAGGTTGGATGGAACTTGGATTTGGTACATAGATTCGTCATAGGGAGAAGGTGTGCCCTATTGTTTTTGGTGGAAGTCAAAGGTCATTTGGGGTCACCAGAGGTCAAAAACTAAAAACCTTCTCAACACGATATTTCAAGGTAGGGAACTTGGATAGATGTCATACTTGGTGTGTGGATGTGGTATGGTGTAAGGATGAAATTGGATATGTTTGGTGAAGGTCAAGGGGTCATCTGGGGTCACCAGGGATCAAACACTGAAAAACATTTCAACACAGTATTATAAGGTAGAAAGGACAGATTTCAAATCCATCTGTGTTTGGTTAAGGTCAAAGGTCATCAAGGTCACTGGAGGTCAACCGCTGGAAATGTTATTTAGAAAATCTTGTAAGCTAGATAAAGATAGGTTCAATAGATTTTTTATGTCACCTGGTTTTGCATGCTTACACACCCAAACACCTTAGAAATTTGGCCTTTACATTCGTTCAGTAATGATTCCTTCGGGTTGTATACATATTTTGGATCATTCAAAGTTTTAAGAGGGCAATAAGCCAATAACTGAAATCTGTAGATTTCACTGAGCACAGGTCACTCTGCATTAAACCGGTCTCTCTGCCAGTGGAAGCAGTGCATGGATTATACAGTATGTCTCTTTAATACTGCTGTGCTCTGTGGGGGTAACCTAATCCTCATTCTATTATCACACCCCATTAATCACTTCCTTTCTGCTTAACTGCTGAATAAACACTGTTTTCTGTGTAGAGGTAGCAAACAGAACAAATGGTAGATTGTTTTAAAGTAATAGCAAGTTATATTTGAGAGCAGGTAAAAATAAATTGTGAGAGAAATACAAGGGGTGTTTTTCTCTCTCTGACCACATTGTGTATTGTTTATTGGTGATAATATCAAGTTTGAATAGAAGCATAAATACATATGGAAATGAGGAAATGTTTTTGAAGGATCACCAAGCATTTAAAAAGCTGAATGTACATAAGTAAGGCCACAAAAATTTGATCTTTGATATCATGTGTTATAAATAATAAAATGTCTCATGTGAAGATGTTACAAACATTGAGTATGAGCTTTTGCTTAGCTCTATTTTGGAGACTGGCTGTACATTCTTATAATATCCAGCAAGGAACCACAGTGCCCATTGGGCTCTTGTTTTGAAGTCATTTTATTAAGAATTTTAAATTTCTTCCAATTTAATTGGATGCAAAAATTAGAAACAGTTTATAGAAGTTGTTAACATTAGCATAATAGGTTGAGCTTTTTTTTGAAGGTTAAAGAGCATTTTAGTTGCTCATAGTGATCTTTGTGGTTGAGTATGGTATTAAGGCCCATGGTCAAGGAGAGAAAAAAGGAGGACTGCATGGTTAGTCCAGGGAGTTGTTATTACCCTGGTTAATCAACAGAAAGTGATATTGCCTCGATACATTTTACAGCATCATATTTTGCTATGCTGAAATATTACTCCACTCCCCTTTGACTTTCTAAATCCTTTTCAGCTTCTTTGTGAAATAATGAGAGTGAAAAAACCCTTGTGAAACCTCATATTTTACTCTAGCTATATAAAGTATCTTTGATGATGTATCAACAACACATAGTGTGTGTGTAGCAGGTCACAGTCCTACTGTAGATATACTTTTGCACTTCGTAAGTATACAAAAAAGTTCATTGGAATAGATCCATTTTGCATTGACACCATACATGTCTTGAGGAAAATTGAAGGGAGAAATCTTTTGTTTCACATTTTTCATTATTGAAGCAGTGAATGAGAGAAATGAATGTCATATGATTGAAAAATGCGATCACTTGTAACATTTTAATTGAGATTGCAGTTGAGACTGCTTAACATAGATATCAATTTGAATGCATCGTTTGAAATGTCTGCCATCAGCATAATCCAGTATTGCAGCAATTAGAATTCATGTTACTTTAATATGATACTTAGGGAGGAACATAGTAAAGAACATCTCTAGCCTGCCACTTGTAGGGGAGCTGCTTCCCATAAAATGTGGTAAAAATATACATTAGTGATATTTTCAAAACCTGAAGCAACAAAAATGGTGTTGAAATTCAGTATCTCATTTCTGTCATCTGTGGGGAATTACGTCTGGGTGCATTTTGTGAGTCTATTGAAAAATGTTTTTAGGACTCTCACTTTGCACTTTCAACATTTTGATAAATTGAAAATACATAGCAATACATTAACACCCAAATTGTTCATGCTTCATTAGCAGAGGAATATATCTTTCAAGAACACTTAATGTCTCGTAAAAGTTGGATTTTAGCAATATGTCAATTTTGTGGCTCCACCGTAATGTATTCATTTGTCTGTATGTAGTCTTGTGTCCTCTGTCATGGTGTATCATTTTGTTTGTTTTCGTTTTTTCCTATATGGCTAGAGTCAAACAAAGAATGATGGGTTTAGCAGTTATTTGCCAGTTTGAATCCAAAAGTAACCCCAATTTTTTTCTTTATGACACAATGTAGCAAAGTAAAAGGCTTTGAGGAAGTTGCTTCAGTTTTTTTTTTCTTTGATCAGTCATATTTTAACAATTATAAATGGCTATTGTCTCCAGGTCTTTGACATATCAAGATACTCGTCAATTGATTGAAGTAAATGTTGAAGGTTCCTGGAGACACAGAGTTTAAAGAGGCACATCAAGTTAAGTGTCGATATTTAATGATGGTGGTGGAGGACTACGGCATGCATATATGGCAAATCAGCTTTTTATTCATAGAATATAGTCAAGTTTTACATCCATCTTTGGGAAAAAAGTTTAAATTTTGATTTTGTTATTTGTATCCTCAGGCTTGCAGTGGTTTTGTGCAAAGTATGAAAAAGTGTCCAGTCACTAATTCTTTAAACCAAATTAAGTTGTCAATTACTGACTTGTGAAACATTTTTCATAAGTACTGTTGGATCATGAGGATGTCTTATGTCAGATTGGATTTGACTCGATTTTTGTGGGTTGTACTTTGAATCTCCTCCATCTTTAGTCAGAAAGAAAAAAAAAATGCCAACCTGTGCAATAGACCTATTTCCAAATAGCAATTGCAAAGGATTGTGGGATAGAGTTTTGGTGTTTGTCATTTTTATCAATGGAATTTTACTGTGGTGAAAATTAACGTACACCCAAAACGTATCCCACAATTCATTGTAATTGCTATTTGGAAAAAGGTCTATAAAAGGAATTGTAATGCAAGACTACGAAAAACGAAATTTTATTACTGTAATTTTCCCATGATGTCACATCGGCAGACAGCTTTTATCGCATTTATCAACATGAAGTCACAAAATAAATAGTTTATAATTCCCTTTCATGGTCCTCTCATAACAATCATATATTTTAAATACAGAGGATACCAAATTTTTAGTTCTTTTCGACAATGAATTGGAGGAGATTTTACCTGAAACTCATAAAAATCGGATAGTAATCTGATCTGATATCACTGTAGTGTGACCTGCACCTTGCTGTATATTTGCCCATATGTCATTACTGTACATAGTACTGTACATTTTGTGGGAATACTGTACAGTACACTGGTACCAGTACAGTTTGTGAAAAAAAAAAATGAACATGGCACGTTCTGAAAAGTTTGGTGAATTTTCGGAACCAGCTCAACGGACCACTAAATTAGTTGTAGTTGATATACTGTAGGCCTACCTACTTTACAGTAGGTATAAGGTATTGAGGAATACTAGGAATTTACACATATTTGTGGTTTGGTGTAAAGTTAAGCAGCTTTACTCAAATCCACAATTTGCAAACTATAAAATTGTTGCCAAACAAAAACGTAAAAAAAAATGGAAAATACTATCTTTTAAATCCCACAATTTTTGTCTTCGTGTTATAAATTTATGTAATAAATCCTATTTTGTATTTTTCATGTGAAATATATTGTCAACATTACAGTAAGTTAGTAGGGGACATGTTCAATCACTTTGTTACATGGAAAGAGTAACATGGGCGGACGAGGCAGGGGTGCAAGGGGGGGCACTCGCCCTCCCAATTCGGGCAATTGATAGCAATCTGTCTATTTGGGCAAAACATGATAAACGGTGACATCATTTGGGAAAAAATTGCTCTTGCCTCCTCATAGATCATTCCCATACCTCTATGCAGAGTAGCAAGTTTTTTTTTTAAAGTATTTTATCTTTTTCACATCCATTAGGAATCATTGTGTCAAGTTAACACAGAGAGATAAGCTTGGTCCTTTGATAAACCTTGTAATTTACATTTAAACAGGCTTGAGCTTTCAAACTTAAAAACAATTAATGTGCCATTAACCATCCATATATTCAGTTGTGTCCTGGATTTGTCTGAGAAACCTGAATCCATCCCTAAGTAAGCATCGAGAAGGTGTGCAAACTCTCATTCTGATGGTAATGCAGTCATCCCAACCTGAAATAGTGAAGTAGACTGTTCTCTTTCACGATTGGCCCATGAAAGCCATGTGACTACATTGCTTCTCCTCAAATGTGAAATTTGCAAGAAGCAATTGCATCACTTACCTTTAATATGCAATTGAAGTCCTTAAATATGATGGAAGATATTTTGAAGAGAAATAAGAAGAAAATTGCCATTTTTAGCTGCTTTGCTGTTGACCTTTTACAAGTTCTTTTATGAGATGAAACAAAGATATAGCTGGGAGTTTTTCCAATCATTTTGTGGCCTTGAAAATGTTGAAACAGCCAGCAATTTTAACCCTAATTGGAAATCTCAATTTGCACACACCCATTTGCCTATATTTGAGAGTACACAAATCCAGTTTGTGAGAGGTGAACAAATCCAGTGAAACTGTTTGTGGTACTATAAATAGAAGTAGAAAAAGAATTAGCAAATCATCAGTCAAGGGTTGAAAATGTAGATTAAAGGAGCTGACTTTATTTGATGTATACTGTAGTTGTGTACTAGATAAATAGTACTGTTTACATTTGACTGATCCTCACATGCCAATTGAATAAACACCACTGTATTACAAATTGTTTTTATGGGATACTGTAGGGTTAAGCAAGAAGTTGATACATGTCTTATTTTCATGGAAGCATATCATTTTAATACATCTTGGATCAGGTTTGGATACTTGAGTTCTAGTAAAAATAAAACACCAGGTATTTTGCTTTTCTTCAACAGGTTTTGCTAGTGCACAGATTAGACCAAAACAATGATCTTCCATATGTAGCTGTATTTTGTCCTCTATATATCACCCTCATAGTACTTATTCCAACTTCATTCGGCCAACGAAGCGGAAATCATTGTAAGTATCTTTTCTCAGTGTTTCAATGTTAAAGAAATATTCTAGTACAGTAACAGTGACAATTTCAGAGGATCTCAAATGGAAGGAAATATTTCATCACATGTTATTTCTTACCTCATACCCATACAGCTTGTTAATACTGCAATTGAAATTGTGCATGTCTAAACAAAGATAACTATGTTCTTTACATAAAAAAATAGACCAGCAGTTGCATCAAATTTTGAAAATATTCATATTTTTTGGACAAATTACTTCCAAACTTTTCTGTTGTTTTGTGACCTTAAAACTTGACACCACTAACACTTATAAAATCCTTCACTTTTTAAATTAAGCTTAAAATTTTGCCTGAAAAAAATGGTTCAATTTCAAAAGTTGACACACTTTCAGAAGAAGTGCAAAAGATAATAAATTACTTTGTTTGTGTGAACATTACATATTCCCATATTCGCATTCTCTCAGTGAAAAGAATATTTTCTTTAAATACTGTCAATTACACAAATGCAAGTCGCTTTTGAGAATTTGAGATATGATTAAGAGAAACAAATGGAGAAAAATATATCTGATGTAATTAAATTTATATTTTGTCACTGGAATGTCACTGTAAAGTCATTGTATGTAGAGATATTGACTCCTACGTAGCTGTTTTTAATGTCCTTCCTTTGGTGTCTTAACTTTGAGAGATCTACAGTAGAGGAAGACAAACATCCTTTAATCAAATTTTGCATCTTTTTTGCTGCTAACGACCGTACAAACTGATTGATTTGTCTGGGGACTTATTGAAGCATTTTTTTTTTGGAATGATTCTTCCATCTGAAGGTCTTTTTAATAGGAGTATCCCCTTATTGAAAAACATTTCTGGGAATATATATTTGAACCCAGTTATTCAAAGGAAATTACAAGGTGTCTTTATGTCTAGAGTTTAAGCAAATATCCGGTGTATGTTTTTTTTTTTTTTTGCTTGAAGCTTCTTTTGCAAGTAGTTTTTATTTTTGTGGAGTAGAGTTTTTTTTTTTGCTGAGTAGTTTCTCATGATTAAGAAAATAGTCAGGAATGTATCATATGACTAAAATTTTTGAGGATGATCAGCATTTTTTAGTGATTTGGAAATTCCCCAATTGGAGCACCCTGATGGCATACTTTCAGTGAGCTTGCATCCCACCTAAAACAGTATGCTTTGTCGGTTGTGGTACTAAATAAGTCAGCTACTCTAAAATTTGTCCTTGTTCAGTTTTGAATAATGTTTTAGGGAACTGGGCAGGTTGGCACTTTAAAGTACTTGCTAGAAATTGCTTTCTGTTTAGAATGCTCAAAATAACACATTTTAAAAGACAACAGTTATGTATACCACAAAATATAGTCCCCAACTTGACCTCTTTTTGTGTTTGTACTAAAATCTGTAATTTATACTTATTAGTTTCTCAGTTGTGTCTGGGTATTCTCAATTAAGCTAATTGGCTTCATGGACAAGAGTTTATAAACTTGAGTGTCATAGCAGATACTCCATACATTAAAGGGCAGGAGTCATCCCAAATTGAAGAAGTGTAGTAGACTGTCCAGTTTTATGATTGGCTGTTGGGAGTCATGTGACAATGTTTTTTTCTCTTCAAATGTGAAATTTACGAGAAATAACTGCTTGGTTTACCTTGGGTATGCATAGTAAAGTCATAAAATGTAATGGGAAGATACTTTGAAGAGAAATAAGATGAAAATTGTGTTATTTAGCTTTTTCTTCAAAATAAGTTTGAGAGACTGCACTTAACCTTTAAAGGTGACAAAATTCTAGGAAGTCACATACTTGTGTGTACTTTGATCTCAAAGTGAATAGCTTCTTGAATGCAGAGGGCTTCACCAACTGAAATTGTGTTGCTCTTGCTCAATGTAAAGATTAGATAATGACTCATATCTCACAATTAGCATCTTAACGGAAGCAATAAGTGACTACCTATTTTCACCTTGTTTTTCTCTTTAGTAATAGGTGGAGGCTTTAATTAAGGGGCGAGGTTATGTGTAAACTGCTTAACATTTTTTTATATTCTTCTATATAACTCCCTGGTTTTAGTGTTAATGGCTTGCAGAATTCTGGAATACTGTAGAATGAGTCAATAAAGGGTAATTATAATGCAGGTAATGCTTGTAATACTGTACTGAGATATGAGGATTTGTTGGCAAGTACATTGTAGATAGGAGAGTCAGATGTTTTCTTATGTTTGATGTACCGCAACAGTTGTTCTGAAATAATTGGTCAATGTAAAACAGTTTTAGACTTTGTGGTCATTAGGTAACGTTAGAAGTGCTGCTGTATGTATTTAATCATAGAACACAGGCACAAAAAAAAAAATCACTATCAAACAATTTTGCAGGTAATAGGCCTATGGCATTTCACAGGAACCACTTTCTGACAGTTTTGCATAATTTTGCATATATGGAACAGTTTCACAGTAAAATCAATTACCCACTTCATGTAATGTGGCTATGCTCCTATCAGGAGACTGAATTTCAGCTTGTGGAGCTTGTGTATTTATATTTTCTCTGAAAAAGTAAACAAAAATTATTTAAATATTTTGTTTACAATGTTGTGAGTTCACCCTGATTTAAGTCAGTAGACTGATAAATTGCAGAATACAGAAGTATCAGTTAGGAGTTAATGGCAGAAAGCAGAAATTATTTTTGGTGGTCAAGGCATATCCAAAAGTTATTGTTTTTGTAACTGCTCAAACATGTCAGTGTAGGAAGTTCTTGATTTCATAGTTTACATTGTCTCTAATGTAAAGCTGGGATTTTAAGTACTGTTGAAAACTGAATTTGGAGAATTGGTGCTTAGATATAATTAGATCTGTGTTTCAGTTTACTCCTGTTTCAGCAATTTGAAAGGCAGAACAAGAATGTAAAAGATGACCATTTATATAGGAGTACCACACCTGTTGATATGTACTGTACTGTTGCCAAACAAAGATAAATTTTAAAAGTGAAGTATTCCTCAACTGTAGAACATTTTAGTCCTGTGTTTCTGAAAGTGAAATACATGTTTTAATTGGGTGTTTAAGTTTTGCCTGACATGAGTTGTAATTTGGTGGGAATTTGCACCTATTTTCAGTGTTTTCAGCACTTTTCCACATAGAGAGACAGTTTTTGTCACCCTTTTGTAAACACCAGCATTAAATAATTTAGAACTTTCATGAATATTCATTTACAGGGTGTTAAGCCTGCTAATAAATTGATACTCCTGTCTGTTTGATGTTTAAAAGATTTATGAACTTGTGAAAATATAGCCAGTGTTCCCCTGAAATCTAATCAAGAGAGAAAATTTTCAAAAGATCACCTTCATCTTGAATGTGCATTAAAATATGAAAGAATGTACTAGCATTGTCTACAGTGTAAGTTTGACTACTGTATTTGTCATTGGTATGTGAAGAAAACAAACAGCTTTGAAAAAAGTTTGCTCAATTTCATGAACCAACTCAATGAGCTGCAAATAATGTTTTAGGTTCAAATCATGCTTTAACAGACACCTAACTTGAAGTCAAAGAGAAGCAAGGGAGAAAAAGCTGAAGGCTCAGTGTGTGCATTGATTTGGTATCATCCCATTTGGAGCCAGAGAGGGCATTCTGTGAAGCGCCTGGGTTTTACTTGTAGCTTTTTCCAGCATTCAGATGTTAACCCTTCACATACAAAACAACTTTATTTAGAAAATGCACCCATACACAAATTCAGCAGTGTTCTCCTTGGCACTGTATTAAAGGTCCATGTTATGGGCACACCTGCCTGTAAAGTGACACATAGCTCCCAAGTTCCAGGATGCTAGATGTACAGGAAGTCCAACTTATCTGTCTGTTGGTGGATCACCAGCCTGGGGAAGGGGTGTCCCTCCCTTTTCGAAAATTCTAGAATTTTAGAAGTGTCTGCATGCAAAATTTGTGGCCCTTTTCTGGCAAATCAGTTAACACAGTTTTGCTAGGTTACCCTCCCAAAAGTTCAAATGTTAAACAGTGTGCATCGCCACAGAAAAATTCAGTTCACCCCCTTCCAACCAATGGGGTTTTGCTCTTTCTAGCTCAAGGTACCCCATTTTGAAGACTTGCTAAATTTGTCATGACACATAACTCTAAAGGGCCAATCTTGAAATAGGATAGTCTACTAACTCCAAGTTGAGGTGACTGCATTTTCCCTTAAATGCAAAACCAGAACATATGAATAAATAAGTTGAAAGTCTCAGAAAGTAATGCAGCGGGCAGATTGACTCAGAAACTTTTTTTATTATACAGAAATTGAATGCTCTGTTTGTCCATTACAGTAACTTTGGTGCTGCTAGATGTTAAAATATCATCTCACATAGATTTAGCATAACAGTACTATAGAATATTTAGCTAAAAGAATTGCTAAATGTTCCCTACAGAAATACAGCTGATCAACATAATAATGAAGAAGCACAATTAAGTATGTTTTTTTAATGTACATGCTGAAAAATATTCCCATAAGGCCATAACACATGTATCTAGAAACATGACATTTATTTGAAATAAATGTCTTGCAA
The DNA here is from genome assembly GCA_037179385.1 of Holothuria scabra. Taxonomy (NCBI): domain Eukaryota; kingdom Metazoa; phylum Echinodermata; class Holothuroidea; order Aspidochirotida; family Holothuriidae; genus Holothuria; species Holothuria scabra. The sequence goes on along the minus strand of CM074192.1, from coordinate 14,182,386 downwards.
ACATTTCACGAGAGTTAGATGTGACTGATGGTCAAGTGGTTAGAGCATGCCAGTTGCAGTTGGGAGGTTGGGAATTCGAGTCCAGGCTGGGTCATACCCAATACTTTAAAAATGGAATCTACTGCCACTACAGTATGCTTGGTGCTCAGCATAAGCAATGGAGTAGGGAAGAAACGCCAGTTAGCCACAACTGGAAAAAGGCATGTAGCAGGCTTGACTCAAACCAATTGGCAATAGAAACTGGGCCGTAAAATATTTACCTACCTAACTAATTGACTTGATGTGATTTTTAACTTCCTACAGGAATATAGAAAGCTTTTTGCATTATTGAACTCATCAGGTTCAGTCAATGGGAAATCTTGCTGCTTTTTGATTCCTTGCCGAAGGCAGGCAAGGAATCTATGCGATGGTGATGTCGTGTGTGTGCATGTGTGTGTGTGTGCATATGTGACGCCTGCTTGTAAACACAATATCGCAAGAAGGGTAACTCCGGTGGATCTCAAACTTGGCATGTAGATTGCCCACATTGAGTGGAAGATCCCTAATGTTTTTGGTGGAGGTCAAAGGTCATTTGGGGTCACCAGGGGTCAAATGGTAAATACCTTGGAAATTGCTTGTAAACACCATATCTCCAGAAGGAAAAATGTGAGTGATCTCTTACTTACCATGTGAATTGCCCATATTGAGTAGATGATCCCTATTGTTTTTGGTGGAGGTCAAATGTCATTTGGGGTCATCAGAGGTAAAAAGGTCAAAACCTTGTAAACACTGTATCTCAAGAAGGGTAACTGTGAGGGCTCTTATACATAGCATGTGGATTGTCCATGTTAAGTAGATGATCCCTATTGTTTTTGGTGGAGGTCAAAGGTCATGTGGGGTCACCAGAGGTCAAAACATCAAAACTTTGTAAACAGTATATCTCAAGAAGGGTAACTGTGAGGGATCTCATACGTAGCATGTGGATTGTCCATATTGAGTAGATTATTTAGTAGATTATTTTTTACTGGAGGTCAAAGGTCATTTAGGGTCATCAGAGGTTAAACCTTGCACATACTTTATTCAAAAAGGGTAACTGTTAAGGTTAATATTCATTAGTGCATAGGGTTAAGAGTTCTGAATGGCATGGGTAATGTAAGATGCACAGGTAAGCTTTTGGAATCCACTTCATTATGTAAATGATTAAGTTGGGTAATTTCAAAATATGTACTGAAGCAATCTCACTGTATTAAGAATGTCTAAAGTGCATAAAAATGCATTGGGTACAGTATTTATGTTCATTTTGGTTTGAAGTTTTGCTCTACAACATGTAGTGCCAGTATTAATACCCATAAGAGTAAGTTGGTAGAACAAAATCCATGCCCACAAAGCAGAGGAATTGTTCAGTTGGGAACTTCATAAGTGTTAACTTTGAACAGATCAAGTGCTCTGTATGATGCCCAAAATTTCTTTTTTGAGCATACAAACATTGTTTCTTCCATAACCCTAGACAAAAAGGGAAGATAACATTAAATTTAGTATCAAAGATTGTTAAAAGTTACAGACAAACCTTGTGCCACTGTCCTCATAAGGACATGTGAGTGGGAACTAGATAATTGAATACACCACGGGTAGTTTTATAAAAAGAACTAAATTACTGATCATTTGGATCAAATACTCTTGAGCAGTCTTCAGTTGAACTGAGATTGTCTAATTGAATGAATCAAATTGTAACTGACCCACCAGAGTCTGTGAAAATTGCTGGTCACTGTTATCTTACCTAATTTATCACATTTGACTGCCACAGTGTCCTGAGGGCTTTTCTCATTGAATCATACAGCTCAATGGATTTAACCATTTCCTACCTGTCTAGAGATAGTGTCTGACGCTTATTTAGCCCTCTCAGTAAGGCATGTTTTTCAGAAAGTACTGTAGTTCATGTAATCAAAACAAGCATAGTAGTATCTACTGTGTATCAAACAAAGGACACTTGACTTGTACGTTGTTATGTGGTGTTCCTACAAGCAGACAATTTAAGGCAGATTACAAATCTTGTTAATTTCTGGATTAATAGGGTTCCCATTTTTTGGTAATTTTCAAGGACATCATAGCCTTTGGGACGGGCATTACACCAAAAAACAAATACAAAAGGACCACCACTAATAGCCAAGGTTACACCTTTCTGTTGAGATGTCTCTACTGTATGTTCCAATTCATGGATGACCGTTAGGATTAGGGCTTGTTCTAACACTAACCTCAGTGCAGTCAACTTTTTGGATCATAGAGACATTATTATAAAGAGAGCCATCCTCATACCCGCAATTATGATTTAAAAGAGCTTGTTTCAAAAATATCTCTTTATCAAGTTAATATACAACATAGTTTACCAACGTCATAACTTCATGGGGGGGTTTCTCTTGTTTGTAGAGATCATAGGTTGGGGTCACAAAAGGGCAAAACCTTGTAGACATGACATTTTTATGTGGTTATTGAACTGTGGAGGGATCTCATACTCAGTTTGTGAATTGCTCATATTTAGCATGTTGATGGTCTTCTTAGGTAGTTGCTCCCTATTGTTTTAAGTGAGGGGGAAAGGTCATTTTGGGTCACATGATCTCAAAAGGTTTTGACCTTACTAGTATACCTCAGTATTTGTGAGGGATCTCATGCTTGTCATGTGGGCATCCATGTTCATTATTACAATATGGCACTGGTTTTTTGATTCCTTGCCGAAGGCAGGCAAGGAATCTATGCGATGGTGATGTCGTGTGTGTGTATGTGTGTGTGTGTGTGTGTGTGTATGTGTGTGTGTGACGCCTGCTTGTAAACACGATATCTCAAGAAGGGTAACCCCCAGGGATCTCAAATTTGGCATGTAGATTGTCCACATTGAGTAGATGGTCCCTATTTTTTTTGGTAGGGGTCAAATGTCATTTGGGGTCACCAGAGGTCAAAATGTAAATACCTTGGAAATTGCTTGTAAACACGATATCTCCAGAAGGAAAAATGTGAGCAATCTCATACTTACCATGCTGATTGTCCATATTGAGTAGATGGTCCCTATTGTTTTTGATGGAGGTCAAAGGTCATTTGGGGTCACCAGAGGGAAAAAGGTCAAAAACTTGTAAACACTGTATCTCAAGAAGGGTAAATGTGAGGGATCTCATACATAGCAGGTGGATTACCCATATTTAGTAGATGATCACTATTATTTTTGGTGGAGGTCAAAGGTCATTTGGGGTCATCAGAGATGAAAAGCTCAAAAACTTGTAAACACCATATGTCAAGAAAGGTAACTGCCAGGAATCTCATATTTACTAAGTGGATTGTCCATATTGAGTAGATGACCCCTATTGTTTTTATTGGATGTCAAAGGTCATTTGGGGTCATCAGAGTTCAAAACACCTAAACCTTGCAAACACTACATCTCAAAAGAGTATATAACTGTTGAAGTTAATGTCCATGAACGGTTAGGTGAAAGGGTAGGAATAATTTGGCATGGGTAATGTAATAGGCATAGGGTATATAATTTTTTGGAACAGTTTATTAACTTCACTATGTAAATTCTTTGGTGAGGTAATTTTGAAAATGTATTTGTAAAGTACTGAAGCAAACTCATAGGAAGAAGGTCTAAGGTGCACAAAGGCCCATCACATGGTAGTTACTGTACAGTATGTTGATTCTGGCATGAAATTGTGCCCTGTTATTACATTAAGTTCAAGTATTAATACATGAAAAAGTGGGCAGAGCAAAATATACAATCTTAAAAGGCAAAATCTGTTCATCAGGCTGGCCTACATACTTCAATGCTCATGGGTATGCTGATTTTGCAGCCACAAGTAAATAGATTTTCATGAAACTGATGTGGAACATGTGAGTTTAAACAGTCTGTAAAAGGGTCATTTAGGGACATAGTCTGAAAATATTAGAAGATGCTTCTATGCACACTAAATAGATGACTGATGTGGAACTTCATAAGTATAAACTTTGAACAGAGAGTACTCTGTGTGATGCACAAGAATCTCTTTTATAACATACCTACATTGCTTTTTCAATAACCTTAAAGAAAACCTGAAGAAAACATTAAATTTAGTGGCAAAAAGTGCTAATATTTGACAAACCTTGTGCCTACTGTCCTCATGAGGACATGTGCATGCAAGTATGCATTAATTGGAAGTGGGAATTGATTAAATAGATATACCACAGTTAATTAGTTTTACAAAAAAGAACCTAATTTACACTGATCATTTGGTATCAAATACCCTTCAGCGCACATGAACTGTCATTGCCTAACAGAGTGGATCAAATTGTGACTGACCCATTCTTTGCCATTTGGTCACAGTTATCTGGCCCAATTTTTCACAGTTGACTGCCAGTTATCCCCACAGTGTCCTGAAGGATTACCTCATACAAACATACAGCTCAATTGACTTTTTACTGTATAAAGTGGTGTTAATTGACTCTTATAAACCCTCTGAAGAAAGCTTATTTTTATCTCAGTACACAACCATGACAGCCCATTGTTTGTATATACTCCTATTTCCTGCCATTCCCTGCAGGCATTCAGTACTCTATTTGTGGTCAAAATGTCAGACCTCCATGAAAGTCACACCTCTGCTAAATCCAGCATAAAATAACTGTCCACATTATCTTGTCTCATCTGACCACAAATAAAAGTTGTTTGCCTAGCCATTGTCTGGAG